>CAIGRF010027477.1:9538-20306 GCA_903798235.1 Fraxinus ornus
ACCTACAGCCTACATGATATATCTATTTCAGGTCCATAATTTTGCCTGAGCACCTCTGGAGCCATATAATAAGGGCTTCCTACAATTTCAGGGAACTTCTCACCTATAATTTCATGATTATCACATTTTAGCATCAACGTAATACAAGAAACGTGTTTCAATTTACAATATCATAGAACAAGTCAGCATAGAGTTCAGAATCAGAACTTCAGAGGAAAACATTACTGTGGACCCTTAGATCAAGTGCACAAAAATGAAAGATATTACAATGTAACTACGTATATGAACAGTAAGGACAAGAAGCCATCAGATAATCTGTCAATGTATAGAACAATTGTTCTGTAAAATTCTTATTCATATGATTGCCGCCGTGGAAGAAGGCAAAAGCCGCCGAAAAAACTATGAACAATGAGATGTTGAGGCAAAAAGAAATAAAGAAAGAAATTAGGGTTTATATTTGTGTTGTAACAATAATTTATTTAATTAAAAATTATATTAATACCCTCATTATGTAATTTTACTTAAGGATATTTTAGTAAATAAGAAAATTGTGGTGTAGTATTTAAAAAGCGTAGTGGTAATATAATTACCCTATATATATTTTTGCACCCCCCTCCCCCCCGCTTCAAATCCTGGCTACGTCCCTGTGCATAAGTTCAAAAATCCTTGGTTGAATTCCAAGATCTTTATGTGGTTGAATTACCTTCCATTCCAAAGTGTCAAATTCTGTATTTTTTTTCTCCAATAATCCCAATCCTGATAACAATGTAAGGGGATTATTATCCACAATCTAAATGCCGAATTTTGTGATTTTTCATGCCACATATGTGGTTCTAGACACTTTTTATTTTTGAGTGATTTTCCATGCAAATTTCACACATTTTATTGCCATATTTTCTCTCTTTTTCTATGCAATAACCATTGGGAGTTGTATGTGAGTTAATGGTTGTTATAGGGAGTTGTAGATTTTAATTTCAAGTTCAAATAATCTCACCAATTTACTTTATTGTCTTGCAGGTCGGGGTCACCCCACATTGGCGATTTATGACCCCGTATTTTCCAATATCTCCCACTCGCACATTTGGGCTTGACCTGCACCACAAGTGTTAAAAAAAATATCACACGTTAGATCCTTCTTAACATCTATTTCACAAAAATTCATACGGCAAATAGATCGTGCGACCAGAGAGTATATTAGAGCTCATGGTACTATAAATCTGCTAGGGATATCTAATATCTCTACTAAAGGAACATCACATCTCGCTATACCTCAAACATATTTTCCAACATTAACTCAAGTATTTCAGACCCTTGAATATTTATTGAACATACTTGAACCCACATTGCATCAGTGTATTCAAATTTGTGTTCTATACCCTAAATAGTTAAGCACAATTATGTGGCCGGTGGATACAAATATAAACGTTGGTCGAAATAGTTTTTCCTTCCTACTTAAATCATTTAACTTTAAATCAGCTGCTTTCCTACATGTCCCTTCAAACTGAATCATTCATAGTCATTGGTAACATGCTAAAATAGTAACACTGAAATACATTTCAAGAAACAGTTAAAAGTTATAATGGCATTTATGAGGTTATGTAAATCTCAAGGTTTCACACAATGAGGAAGTAGGGATCCATTTACTCATTTACCCAATATTGGTCATAGAAGTACACGTGGTATGAAATACGTGCTACAATAGTTTCTTCCTTTCTTAGGGCGTATGTCATAATCTTTATAAATAAATAACATTGTACAAATTATAGTTCAACTATTCCCCGATACCTAATTTGAGTTCTCCTTATATTTATTTCTCTAAGCAATCTTCAATCGAGAACTCGATCCGGCTATAATACAGGTCTAAAGAATAGCGAAATCCATATCGATTACTTGTTGTAATCTTATCAATTCGATTGGATCATGTACACAACATGATCATTGTATCTAATCTCAGCACACTCCAAAATGTCTAAGGCAATTGCTAGTGTGAGTGATCAATCTCAACCTATTCAACATACTTTATACGTGCATGTAAATCATTATCTCATAATCCCAATTATAGAATGTACGTGAACTCAAAATTCTTAAAATATGGGCACACAAAACTCAATCAAGAGTTTTCTTAAAGATATACAATTAGAATATGGGCACACAAAATTTACAATTTGTTTGTCCATCTTAAAGATTAAGGACAACCATTTTAAAATTGTTTCAATACCCTCATTCTAATGCTTAGCCAATATAATATCATCAACATCAATCTGAACCTTTAAATAAATCTTTATCCACATGATGAAATTTTGTACAAGATTTAAACCCTATTAAAACTCAACTGCTACTGTCAAGATGCTTGCATGAGATGTGCATAACTATAAAATTACGACAATACTAGAAAAGCCTTCAACATAAAACCTACAATTTGATTCATGTACATCTCTTCAATCAATTCTCAATTAATAATGAAGATACAGTCTCTAAAACCATTTGGTGTAATCTAAACTTAAACACACTATCATGACTAGTATGAATGTATATAAATGAATCTCACAACTAAGAAAAAAGTTTATCTTTCTCTATATGAGTATATTGAGAATAACATTTCTCCAAAAAAAGAGAGCTTTATATATCATAAACTCATTAGTCTTAGTTTTCAAGAACTTGAATGTTTTCAATAAACCTAATGACCAATTAGAACTTCCACCATATTCCAGATTAGGTTGGAATTCTATACTCCGTATATATACTTCCATCACTTTCCTCAATATTCCTCTTCATACTCATATAAGTAAGGGATTGAACTATTGAAAATAGATTCTCCCACTCAGAGACATACTACTTCCACTTGAATCAGAAGCTTAAAACTCATTTGTAGTAAAAACTGATTCATCAATACACATGATATTAATTCAAATAATATTCTCCAAAGTTTTCTCCCTTACTGTAAAAATGTCAAATATCACATTTTGTGACTCGATATCCATTCAAAATCTCATTTATGAATAAGTATCCTTTTGACTATCATGTATATCTCATAGATATGCATCTCGTTTTTAATAGAATCATGTTTCCAAACTCATTATCAAGAACTTACATAGTCGATTATGAGTCTAAGACAACCCATATTTGGTTATCTATGTGTCCAAAGCTTCTATATTCTGAAAATACTAACATTGAGAGAACTCCATTAAATGACGGGTTGCAGTTAACCAAAACTTCTTAGAAGAAAATATATAAATTAGACGACATTATCTGATGTCTCATTACATTCAGTAATAATTCATTCTTTCTTTCCAATAGACTATATAATGCAGGAGAGTCCGAGTCAGATGCTGAGTTGTCAGATAACACGTTAATGGCTCTAAAGTATCACGAGTTGGCAGATCGACGCAAGGATGGCAAGTGATCGCGTAATTCTGGTCATTGAGACGTGTTTCGGTAATTTGGCCATAACTTTGGCTACGGCTACGGTTATCAGAATCACGATTATGACCCCAATCTGGAAAGCTTGTTTCGGCGCAGACGTCGTGGTCACCAGCTTTGCTCAATGTGTGCCATTTTCGACCACAAATACCATTATTTTTCCTTCTAAATTGCTATTTTTGGTAATATTTCGATTGCATGTTAGGAGATAATTATTAACCCGATTTGGGCTAGATTTTTCGCAGACTACTTATATATTCCGTATTTTAATTTGGCGTGATTTTTGGAATTTTACCATTTTTGGTAAAATTCGATTTTTTTGCTATAAAGTCCGGCTTGTGGACTTATTGTCATTATTGCTGGATATAATAAAGTTCTTTAAACTTCAGAGACATTTTCTCTGTGTTTTCGGCGTTACTCTTGTGTTCTTCCCTATGAATTTGCTGATAGAACTAGCCTGCAGAATAATCACTATTCTGCCCAGCGTCAGTATATATTTAATGGTTATCAATGAATAGTCAATCCAATAAGAATTTCTCATTCATTACCTAGATCATTTATCTCTCGTGATTGAGATTCACGTTCTCAAACAATTCTCAAAATCTTCACTCTATAATCTGATTTTCTACTCCCTTTCAATAAAGACTAAATCAATATAATAACTTCAACTTAAGAAAATCAGAGGCACAATTTCAATGTGTGAATCCATCTATAAATGTAATGAAAATATGAAATTCCATCTCTACATCTCAAAGAAATTCAGATGTATTTACTCTATGGAAGTTTAGCCCTTACAACCTTGAATGGTTTTCTCAACTCAAAACCTCAAACCATTCCACAAATATCTAGCACCAAATTAAACATCACCACTGTGAGTACAAAAAGAACTACCACGTATAAATTCAAGTAAGAGATCATTATTAAAAGAACAACAATTGAGATCAAGTTTAGTAAAATCTTTGATATTATCTTAATATCAAATCGGAGGTTAGTTTCTTCACTTTGCAATAGTAAGTTACATGTACCAATCATATAAACCTCTACTCCATGTTCACCATATGTATATATCTATTTTGTATTAATTCAAAGACTCAACAATGGACTAAATACACTTCTTGATCTCATATAAAGTGGGTTTCTAACTCTTGAATCTATGATCCACACACGATAAGATCCAATATATATAGTGTTGACCTGTAAACAAAACTAAGAGGAACATATTCAAGTACAACATTCTTTAGCTTAACTACTTTCGAGCTAATAGATTGAAATTGTATGGTTGAAACATTTGAACTTTTATAATATGAGTCTTCTACCAAAATCACTTTCATGTACTTCTATCTGATATGTTCTTCTTGGCCCCTTTCTAGTCTCCTCATCTATCCTACATTTGTTTTAACTCATTTAAAACTTAAAATTCAAAGTTTTATGCAAACTAGAACATTACTACACAAGTATGTGCTCCAAACTAAACAGCATCAAGTTGCATGTCATTTAACTCATGTAGTGGATAGTGTCAAAAGAGAAAATTGATACTTCAATTTGTAACGTTCCCATATATTGAGAAGAGAATAGTTTGAATTTACTACTCATCTAAAAAAAGTGAGCAACAAAAATGTCAACATTATGTTATATCAACTAAGTCACATTTGAGAAAAAGATCATCTGTTACACAACTTAACCATTCAAATGCTCAAGTACAAGAATATATCTTTTTATCGTACTTGATAAAGTTTTGATCTTTAATCTCTAGAGTAGTATGACCAACATCAGGTCTTCTTACATGGTTGTTGCTCTCTAAAACATCATATTCTTCTATTATAATCAAAATCTTATTATACCAAATGTTATTGCATTTAGTTTATCACGTTTATTAAAGTCAACAACTATAGATTTTGATACCACGATCTATCAGATTTTAGAGACATTATTCTCAATCAATGCTTATTTATGAACATATTCCATTTTGCATGAATGTAAATTAACGTATATGACATTTCAACATTAGGCACAGAGTCGAAAGTTCACTATGTTCACAATCATCTACGATTTTACAGTTTCACTATCATAAACTTAATTTCATAACATAAAATTCCATGATTTCTAAGCAAGAATTACATTAATTATTCTAGCTAGAGAATTGCTACTCAGTTGGTGAATCAAATAGTTTTAGCTGAATTTTTTTTTTTTAAATCTTTTAATCATGGAACTATTACTCAATTGAAAATCAACACGTCTAAGTAAGAACCTCATTAATTCTATTGACTTTAGGATTCATAACCATTAACGAATTAACTGATATCATGTAATTCAATAAAGTGATTCCATAATGTACAAATTTTATTATATAGATTCTCAACTTCACTTTAATATATGTTGCAACACAATCGCAACAAATGAGAAGTGATATCGGAATTCTCATATTCTACTTACCACAAAATATATTCATATTTCCTCTAGGTTATGTTCCAGATCAATTTATTAATTTTAACAGGCATGTAGCCTTTCAACAAGTTCCATATCCCTTAAGCATTCCCTTTTCAAAGGGTGATAAACCTGAAGTGTAGGAAGATGAAATCTTATTAATTAAAGAAATAGTAATGAGAACTGCTTATCCCCAAAATTCATTGGGAACTTTGACAGACAAGAGAATGGAACGAAAAATTTCTAGAATGTGCCTATTTTTCATTCAGCAACACCATTTTGTTGTATGGTATTAGCACACGAGATTTGATGAATTGTGCCATTAAGAGCAAGCAATTCAGATAAATCAATCGAATTATACTCTCCACCCAAGTCACATCTAAATCACTTAATTATAGCAGAATGTTGAGTTTTAATAAGTGCTCTAAAAGAACAATAACTAAAAAGAAAGTCAAAAAGTCATTTCATAAGATAAACCTCCTTTTGTAGTAATAGAAGTAGATCCCCATACATAATAAGATCAAATGGTTCGATAGAATGAGAAACACTTCGAGGAAAAGATAAAGCAAAAAATTTAGCTAATTTACAATCACTACATTAAAAAATGTCATGAGTTTGCAAATCTCCCAATGAACCCTTGGAAACTAAAACTTTTAAACGGAGACGAGAATGCCATAAATAAAAACTAGAAGACGATGAACTCAAACAAAAAGATGACAAGTCAACATCAGAGGCTGCAACGTGTAGTGGTCTTAGATTTTCCAGAACATATAACCCTCTTTGTCTATGGCCTATCCCAATCATCTTTTGAGATTGAGGATCCTGCACATGAAGAGTAGTAGAAGAAAACTGAACTAAGTATCTTGAATAACACAATTGGTCAATAGAAATAAGATTCAAAGTAAAAGTTGGAACACAATAGACATCTGAAAGCGATAAATTATGTGTGTTAACAGAACCAACACTTGCTAAAGGCAATGGTGTGCCATCAGCGGTCATAACAAACATAGACGAGTAAGAATGACACAATTCATTAAAAAAAATTTGAGTTAGATGATATGTGTTTGGAGGTACCTGAGTCAAAGATCCTGAGGAAAAAAATACCCGAATGACTCTGAGATGACAAACCTATATGAGTAGAGGCTGACATAGCATGTGGCTGTGTGCATAAGAACTTCTGAAATTGCTATGCTAAATCAGTCAACATGAGACTGGAAGAAGGTGGGTGCTCTAATTACAAATGAGTCACTAGGTGGCATGGTGAAAGCTATGTTAGCATTGGGACGATAAAATCCCTGCTATGGTTGTGGCTGCTACTTCTTCAATAGTTCAGTACATTGAGACTTCCAATGTCCCTTTTGTTCGCAAAAGTTAAACTCATCACTAGCAACTCTCACATAACCTTTGTTCTGATTTTCTGTAGACAGGGTATATCCAACACTAATGTGCTAGATGGAGTAAGAGATGCTTCTTCTACAAGAGATTTCAAACGTATTTCCTTAGCTATAAGTTCACTAATCACCGAATCAACTGAGGAAAATGGAGTACGATGCAAGATAGAGCTTCTAAGTCCCTCAAAATCACTACGAATTGCCATCAAAAACTAAATTAAACGTTGTTCATCTCTGAAAGCAATATATTCTTCACATGCTTTCAGTCCCGCTGATTCCATAAGAACCAACTCATTCCAAATTGAATTCGTAGCGGGGTAAAACTCGGGAATACTCATATTCTTCTATCGTAAACTCCTATATTAATCTCTACTAATATCGCTTTGCAAAGTTAGACTTAGTGTATAACTTTGAAAATGATCCTAAACTTCCTTTTCCGTTTCAAACTTTACCAACTGTGTATCAATGGATTGCTCAATAGAGTTATGAATCCAAGTAAGAATTTTCGCTTTGTTTGATTCCAAATTATCCAATTCTATCACATAATTCTCAACAGTGGTCTTGGGTTTCATAACAGTTCCACTAGTATAACCCCACAATCTTTTTCCCTTTAAAAAAGTTCTCATCACGGTACTCCAATATGAGTAATTATTATCATTTAATCTAACACTAATGGATTGAAGTGAATCATCTCTTTCAATTGCCATCAGAAAGTCAACAAATAATCAACTACAAATCAATGAAATCATCCAATTTTATGGAAAACCAACGATTACCAACCTATCACCACAAACTACAATCGGAATATGTTGTACAGTACACGTATTACCCAAGTAATACTACCAAGAGATCAAAAATTTACCAAAGAACGAACTACCTTTTGGAATTTCCTCAAAAATCGCTCCTACACACACCTCAAACGTCACTACTCGTAAGCCCCACGTGTCGTCACCATGCACTACCGTCCGGTGACACTCGCCTAACCAGAAGATGCTCTTCGACTTGCTGAACAAGAATTTGGTCTCAGTTTTCTCAACTGGTCTCTGGTTCGATCCGAATTGTAATTTTTAGTTGTAGTCGAGTATGGTTTTACATAGTTTTCTTTTTTGACTTGTTTCTACTTGGATTTCTAGCATATTACAATCACAGATTTTACTCAACCATAGGCTATGATACCATGTTAACAACATGAGCTATCTTTAACCAACATAGAAAATCAATTCAAAGAAAAGAAAAGAGAGGAGGAGGAGGAGGAGAAGAAGAAGAAGAAGAAGAAGAAGAAGAAGGGGAAGAGGAAGAGCGGAGAAAACGGGCTACAAGCCATTATTCAATTCATCATATTCATCAACTGTCTAAAAAAAATCAATTCAAAGAAAAGAAAAGAGAGGAGGAGGAGGAGGAGAAGAAGAAGAAGAAGAAGAAGAAGAAGAAGAAGAAGAGAGAGAGAGAGAGAGAGAGAGAGAGAGAGAGAGAGAGAGATCAATAATGTATTGAGCTGTCAAAAGAATTAGTTTTTTTAATGAAACGCACAAGTTATGTATTACAATAAAAGTAAGCAAAAAGGAAACATATATAAAAGAAAGAAGTAAATATTATGCAATAATTGCATAATATTATAAGGCTTAACAAAGTGAATTGCCTATATGGCCACTGAACTTTTAGCCATGCTTTCAAGGGATCATCGATCTTTAAAAATCATCTAAATCATCACTGAACTTTGTAAAATATTTCCACGAGGTCATTGAACTTTAAAAATCACCTCATTCATCATTAAACTTTACAAAAGGTTTTTTAGGAGATCATTGAATTAGTGACCACTGGGAAACATTTTGTAAAGTTCAAAGATGAATAGGGTGATTTTTAAAGTTCAGTGACCTTCTGGAAACCTTTTGTAAAGTTCAGTGATGATTTAAGTGATTTTGAAAGTTCAGTGACCTCATGAAAGCATGACCGAAAGTTCAGTGACCAAATAGGCAATTAACTCGGCTTAACAAGGTCATCCCACATGGACGATCCATGACCCATATTTTCCAACATTTCGTGAAGCACATATAAGCACGCATATTAATTATTAATTACAGGTCAGCGTCGAAGGAGAAAAAGAAACTGATGTAAACTCTCACAGCTCTCATAACAGATCCTACAAATCTAATCATAAGATCAAAAGACAAACAATGGCATAATAGATCTGCAATTAACAATTATTGATCTAGAGAAACAATGGAAAACTATAAATACAAAAGTATTAATGTATTGATTAGAACAAAGGGAACATAAGATAGCGTCGTTCAAAATGGTGATATAAAGTGTTCGACATAGCGTTTGAAAGAGAGATTAAGGACAAAAATTTACTGATAATGGGTTTGTGCACAAGAAGACAAATTAGGGGGAAAAAATTAATGAGGCAAATAGTAACTAGGCATACATGTTTAGAAACATTGCCCATATAGAGCCCCTCTTTAATTGTACGAGGATAAGTTTTGTAATAATAATTTTTTGGGAGATTGTGTGATTAAAAAAGAAGTCCTTGTTTGATTTTCATTACTTCAAAATTCATTTTTAACGAAACATTCTCACAATAAAATATTTTGTACAAAAACCAAAACTTTTTCATACTTTTTAATCACACAACTCCAAAAATTCACTATTACAAAACTCATTTTGATGAAATAATGAGCTTCAAACAGGGGCTAAATTTTTTTATTTATATGTAAAATTATTTTATTAGGAGAATATAAAATTGAAAATGAGTTTGGGGAAAAAATGGGTCCCATTTGATTAGTGTTTCAGTTTTCAATTTTAAGTTTTGAGTTCATTATTAATTTTCAAAATTAAGAATGCTAAAATCTTATTTAGTTTGTCATTCTGAAAAATTATTTCTCAAAACATAAAACTAGAAAACATGTTTTGTTTGAAATTTTGTCAAAATTAGTTTATGATATTTCATTCAATGAAATTTATCCAGTAAAAATAGAGCATTTTTTTTTATATATTATCAAGTAATATATAAATTTTAAAGTTGGTGAATCTTACAATATTGTTCTCTCTACAAAAATAAAATAAAATTACAATAACTTGAGTACAAAATATAGGAAATAAAAAAGTTTAATGACGTACACTGAGAATATTATTATATGTATTCGTTTAAATATTTTTTTAATTCTTATTTAAATAAACATTAAGATTTTGAATTATTTTTATTTTTATTTTTATCAATTTTGTTTTTCAAGAAATGTTTGTTATTTATTTTTTCAGAATTTTTTTATTTTATTTTTAAAATTTTCAGATTTTATTTTTTCAAAATTTGAAATTTTATTTGTTAGATTTTATATTTTTAAAAATTTAATTTCTAAATTTTATTTAAACGCTTGTTTTTCATGTTTTTAATCTGTTCAGAATTTTTACTAAAAACATGAAACATAAAAAATGCATTTGAGTTTTATATTATAAATTTAGCCGTGTTTTCAAAAATGTCAATTGAACACATTGTTGTTGTAGCGACCGAAAACTTTTTAAATAATATTAAATTATTT
>CAIGRF010027531.1:0-10468 GCA_903798235.1 Fraxinus ornus
ATGATTTAAATTTAATTGGAACTCATAAAGGGCTCAACAAAAGTGTAAATTATTTGAAAAATAAATTTGAGATGAAAGATTTGGGAAAACCAAATTTTGTTTCGAATTGCAGATTGAGCATTTCTCAAAAAAATTATTTGTTTATCAATCTACATATATTAAAAAAATCTTAAAACACTTTACATGGATAATATACATCTATTGGCATCACCTATGTTTGTTCGATCACTTGATGTGAAAAAGATCAATTTCGTCCACTTGAAGATAGATAAAAGATTATTGGTCCTGAAATATCATATCTTAGTGCAATTGAGCATTAACTTATCTTACAAATTGCACTCGATCAGACAGCTTTTTTTTGTAAATCTTCTTACAAGATATAACTCTACACCAACTCAAAGACATTTGAATGGTGTTAAACATATTTTTCGTTACTTGAAATGTACTATGATTTGAGATTATTTTATTCTCAAAAGTTGGGATCTGCTTTAGTGGATATGCAGATTTAGATTATCTCTCTGACCCACATAAAGTTAAGTCACATATAGGATATGTGTTTATATGTGGAGGAACAACTATATCATGGAAATCTGTGAAACAAACATCGACATGAACATCATCAAATCATTCTAAAATTATTGTAATCCATGAAGCATGGAGAGAATGTGTATGGTTGAGGAATATGACCCATTATATCCAAGCATCTTGAGGATTAATTTCGACAAAAGACAGTCCAACAATTTTATATGAAGACTATGCTGCTTGCACAACTCAAAAGAGGCTATATAAAATGTGACAGGACAAAACATATTTTTCCAAAATTCTTGTATACACTTGAGGTTCAGAAGAATGATGACATCGATGTTCAACAAATTTGCTATAACAAGATGACTGATTTATTTACAAAAGTACCGCCAACATATCAAGAAATGAGTTCACAAGATTGGAATGCATCGACTTAAAGATTTTCAGTTATCAATATCAGTGAGAGTAGTTGTACTCTTTTTCCTTCGCTTAGATTTTATCCAATTGAATTTTCCTAACAAGGTTTTAATGAGACATCATTTATCTTTATTACTCCAAAATAGTTGTACTCTTTTTATTTCATTTGATTTTTAGTCCCATTTGATTTTTATCAAACAACGTTTTAACGTAGTAGGTAATTTGTAATGTGTTATTCAAGGGGAGTGTTGTAAGTGGTAAATTTATTAGTGAATGACAATTGTACCCTTACAACCCTAGAAATTATTACCACTGTATCCATATTCCTTCCCTATAAATATAGAGCTTCGATTATTATTATAATGCACACAAGTCTATTGACTTTTATTCTTTTTTTTTTCCATCTTTTCATAGTATTGTTCTATTTCTTTTCTGGTTAAAAAAAGTTTTTTTTCTTTACTTTATAAAGGGTTTGACTTATATTCTTTTTAATAACATATTTTGTAAAAATTAATTTTTTTGAACAATATGTGATTTAAAAGTAAAAAAAATATTTTTTAGTTCATGTGCAAATTTTGTTTTTGAGAATTGAAAATAATTTTTTTAGAAACAATGTTTGGTATATTAGTTTTGATATATGAATCGCATTTATATAATAATTTCATATTGAATTTGTTACTTGAACAANTAAATCTCCTTACAAGATATAGCTCTACACCAACACAAAGACATTTGGAATGGTGTTAAACATATTTTTCGTTACCTAAAGGGTACTATTGATTTGAGATTATTTTATTCTCAAAAGTTGGGATCTGCTTTAGTGGATATGCAGATTTAGATTATCTCTCTGACCCACATAAAGTTAAGTCACATATAGGATATGTGTTTATATGTGGAGGAACAACTATATCATGGAAATCTGTGAAACAAACATCGACATGAACATCATCAAATCATTCTAAAATTATTGCAATCCATAAAGCATGGCGAGAATGTGTATAGTTGAGGAATATGACCCATTATATACAAGCATCTTGAGGATTAACTTCGACAAAAGACAGTCCAACAATTTTATATGAAGACTATGATGCTTGCACAACTCAAAGGAGGCTATATAAAATGTGACAGGACAAAACATATTTTTCCAAAATTCTTGTATACACTTGAGGTTCAGAAGAATGATGACATCGATGTTCAACAAATTTGCTATGACAAGATGACTGATTTATTTACAAAAGTACCACCAACATATCAAGAAATGAGTTCACAAGATTGGAATGCATCGACTTAAAGATTTTCAGTTATCAATATCAGTGAGAGTAGTTGTACTCTTTTTCCTTCGCTTAGATTTTATCCAATTGAATTTTCCTAACAAGGTTTTAATGAGACATCATTTATCTTTATTACTCCAAAATAGTTGTACTCTTTTTATTTCATTTGATTTTTAGTCCCATTTGATTTTTATCAAACAACGTTTTAACGTAGTAGGTAATTTGTAATGTGTTATTCAAGGGGAGTGTTGTAAGTGGTAAATTTATTAGTGAATGACAATTGTACCCTTACAACCCTAGAAATTATTACCACTGTATCCATATTCCTTCCCTATAAATATAGAGCTTCGATTATTATTATAATGCACACAAGTCTATTGACTTTTATTCTTTTTTTTTTCCATCTTTTCATAGTATTGTTCTATTTCTTTTCTGGTTAAAAAAAGTTTTTTTTCTTTACTTTATAAAGGGTTTGACTTATATTCTTTTTAATAACATATTTTGTAAAAATTAATTTTTTTGAACAATATGTGATTTAAAAGTAAAAAAAATATTTTTTAGTTCATGTGCAAATTTTGTTTTTGAGAATTGAAAATAATTTTTTTAGAAACAATGTTTGGTATATTAGTTTTGATATATGAATCGCATTTATATAATAATTTCATATTGAATTTGTTACTTGAACAAATATTAAAGATTCCAATGGCTTTTCCCATTCCCTTTCTTATTGAACTTTTTTGGGTATAAGTCAATCACACTAGGTGTTACAGTTGTTTACTAAGAGGATCTCCAAAAAACTCTTTAAATATGAAATACTATCTATTTTAAAGAGTCAACATTTAAAATCATGCTACAAGAGACTCTTTAAATTAACATTGTAATTTAGAGAGTGGGTTTGGAGAGCTAAACCCACCAAACCTCACTCTCTATAATTAAATGCATTCAAAAAGTTTCAATTTTCAATGTAGGAAAACAATAAAATAATCTAAAGAAAAGCTAGTTAAAATAAAATATAAAGAAAAATAATAAATATTTCTTGGGAGTAGTAAAATTAAGTGTTAACTATAAAGAGCTTGTTTGAATACTTCAAAAATTTAACTTTCTAAATTTATAGATACTCTACAAATGATAGAATATTTTCTTTAAAAATAGATAGTCTATTGGAGATGCTCTAACACTATGTTTGGCTTCCATTATAATTCATTTTTCTCTCACTTTTTATCAACAATACATTTTCTAATAAAATAATATTACACGCAAACTTAAAAAAAAATTTCTTCTTTTAAACCACACATTCTCCAAAAAATTACTATTCCTCTCATTATGATGTGAAATAATGAAGGCCAAATGGCGCTAATGAATGAAAAAAATAAAAATTGAACTTGTAAAAGTTGAATGCCTTTTACAAGGACAAAGCTAGAAGTAAAATTTTAAGGGAGCTAAAACTTAGAAAAGTTGAATATATAAAAAAAGGAATATAGGGTTTTTCTTTTCTTCTCAGATTGATTACGTGCTATTGTAACTTCTAAAAGCACAAAAATTGGTTTCAACAAGAAAAATGCACAAAAATGAACCAAAGATCATAATTGGATTTCTTGAAATTAAGATAAACAACAAATTTAATAATCTCAAACACATCTAAGATCTATTTCAAATATACACAAGATCACCAATCCTTAATTGTGTAACATCGTATTGTATTGATGTACGTAAGACAAAGGTCGTCGATCCTGCATTGAATAAAAGAAGCAACGGCTCTCAATCCTTCATTGTGTAACTCTGATATACGACATGCCAGAGTCAAAACTCAAAAAGAACAATATTTTTACATCAAGCACAATTCTCAAGTACACAAAACTGCACAATTCTTAGTACACAAAACTGCTAGTTATTCACAAGCATATTCTCATCTATATAACTCTAATTACATTATCTCAACAACAAATCATTTCATCTTAAGAGGCTATGAAGCCCATGAGATTGGGACAAGTACGCTAAAAGATCTGCTCTAAACGAATACACTAAATAAAACTTATGTGCGCGGTGGCAGTGGGTAGGCTTGATTTACATCGTGCCTTGGATGAATTGGAGATCGATTATGCATTGGATGAATTGGAGAACGATTATGCCTTGGATGAATTGGAGAACGATCGTGACTTGGATGAATTGGAGAACGACCGTGCATTGGATGAATTGGAGAATTATCGTGTACTGGATGAATTGGAGAATGATCATGCCTTGGATGAACTGGAGAACGATATTTCAAAGGTTTCTGTGCCCGAGAAGATCCCCGATGCCCAGAATTCACCATAACATCTCTATGTTTCTCATAAACAGAATCAATGTGCTCGAGGATCTCAACAATTTCTCTCATGGATGGTCGGTTTTTTGGTTCACTTTCAATACATGATAGAGCAAGCTGAGCTATTTTTATTGCTGATCTTGAAGGATATTTTCCTTCAAGACGAGAATCTATTATGTTCTTCAACTTCCTTCTGTCAAATAGAAGTGGCTTCACCCATTCAACCAGATTATGCTTCCCATCTGGTCGATTTTCGTCAAGTACCCTTAAACCTGTAAGCATTTCTACCAACACGACACCAAAACCATAAACATCGCTCTTCACGTACAAATGCCCTGGTATATGGTCAAGAACAACATTAGAATATGAACAATTAATCTTTTCATAATTCTAGACCTAATTCCTTTGCAAATTACCTGTGGCTACGTACTCAGGAGCTGCATAACCATGCGTCCCCATCACCCGTGTAGTCACGTGGGATTTACTAGGCGTTGGACCCATTTTCGCAAGGCCAAAATCTGATATCTTGGCATTGTATGACTGAAAGCAAATTTTAATCAATGTGTAAAAATAAAAAGATTCTTCCAAATAAATGAAATTATCAGTAAAGTCAATTTATTTCAATCAGAACTGTGCCCTTCAAGATTTATCCAGTCCTCAAAAGTGTAAAACAGCTACTCTTTTTGGCAGAACAACTCTTAATTGGTAGTAAATCGTCTGTACAAAACTTACCCCGTCAAGCAATATGTTCGAGGCCTTGAAGTCTCTATAGATAACTTTTCTGTCCGACGCATGCAAAAACGCGAGTCCCCTAGCTGCTCCATTTAAAATCTTAAGCCTTGTGTCCCATGGAAGAGGCAGAACAGCAGAACCCCCTGAAAAGAACAGCAAATGAATATGGCCATCGGCTAATCTATGTAATATGAGAGACTAAAAATATTTAAACACCCTTACTTCCGAAAAGGTGGTTCTCTAAGCTCCCCTTTTGCATAAACTCGTAAATGAGCAACAGCTCTTTATCCTCCCAGCAGTATCCCAACAGCTTAACCAGATTAGGATGAGAAAGCCTTCCAAGGAAATTTACCTCAGACTGTAGTGAGAAACGAAAATAAATAAATCAGACAAGTTCAGAAATAATTCAACTACTGCTATTCATCAAAATAAATTGGAAGAATACTATAAGTTGTACTTGCTTTTAGGCCACAATTATAGTCACAAAATTTTAAAAATGGCTTGATTTTGGAAATCTACAAAACTAGTACAGAAAATGTTTAAAGCATTTCTAGGATAACTTGGTGAAAACCTTCCTTTTTTCTTCATGTTAGAATTAGATAATCATCGTTCATAAATGAAAGAACCTCCCACAAGTCCCCTTATATCTCTCAAGTCTTTCAGACTTGATACAATGATAAGCAAATTATTACAGCAATCATTTTTTTCAACGCTTGAAACGAAAAACATAAGTTGGAAGTCCAAACATTGAGTATCGAATAGTAATATAGTGCTTGAAGCACTTTATTTTCACCAAGAAGAATTGATGACTGATAGGAAATGGTGCAAATCACGGTATTTTAGCCCACACAACGCCTCAACAAAGGGCTTGACTTTTGGACTTGCTGTGAATTACTTTGACACCGGACGGATCATATAGTCAGTAGAGCACTTTTTGATGCAGAGAACAGCACAGCACAAATGTCTCACCTGCCACTCTTGAAATCCTTGAAAGCTTTCGGCATTCAATTTCTTAACTGCAATTACGGTGGCACTTCCACCTTTCGCCGTGCCTTTCTCATCGAGCCAACCTTTGTAGACCTTACCAAAGCCACCTTCTCCCAACACCATATCACTTCTAAAATTTCTTGTTGCTGTTTTCAGCTCAGAAAAAGTGAACATTCTTAAATTGGGGAGAGGTAGTATTTGCCCCGATGGACTAGCCTCGTCCCATCCACTTGCAGCCGAGAATTGGCTGTTCCCGGAGGCATTGCTGCTTCCTGTTGACGACGTTGTATTACTGGCTGTCCGTGATGTTGCCACTGCAGTATACACACAATCTTAAGGTAGAACATAAACAAGAAAATCAAAGAGAGAGCAGATCTTGATTTTTGTATGCATATGTTGAATAGTTACTTCAACTGACATAAAATTCAGTGAAATCAACCCTACCTGTTACTAATTACCAAATTAAAAGTATAAGGAAAAAAAAAAAAAAAAACACTAAAATTTGAAAAGTATAATCTCAGAGATGATAAATAATTTAATGAATTCAGATTAATCAAATGTAACCAAACCTGAACTCAATTGCTCGGTTGTGGTCGGGCTCTGGTTGACCACGGCAGAACTGAAGCAAATACCCATACCCAACTTTTCAATACTCGATCGGGCTAAACTATTGTTGTATATCTAATTCAAGAAACCCGTCAATCATATAATATTAGCCATTGATTGCTATGATGTTCATTTTCTGATGAAATCTGCTTCTTTTTCTTCCTCCAATAATTTATATTGTCGACAATTTTCTACTTTATGGAGATTCTTGCCCAATTTTTATATTGCTAGTAACAGAAATTTTCAACGTATGACTTAGTCGTGGTATGGTGTTAGATGAAAAACAATTTGATGAAAAACAAACCAAAGTCAAGTCAAATAGAGCGAACGTGATCAAATCAAAGTCAATAGCCATTTTTGCAAGTGTTAAGAAGAAATTCAACAACGCCATTAATGTTCATTTTTTGTTAAATAAATAGAAGGAGAAAAGAATCTAAGTACCTCACTCAAACAATTGTAAATGTGAAAACAAGGGTCCATTTGATTGGCAGGGTGGAAAATTGGTGGAAAGAAAATGAATTCCATGGAAAATATTGCATATAACTTGTTTTTCAGGGAATTGTTAAATAAATGTGTTTGATTGGTATAATTTTCCACCTAAAAAATTTTAAAATTTTGGATTTTTTTGAATACGTTCGGCTTCATTTTACATAGAAATTGTTCATTAAAGTGAGATTTGTTTTTACAATATGTTATGAAATTTGTTACCATTGCCAAAAAAAAAAAATTTGCTCGAAAACTATTTTTTCACCATTATTTTATCAAAGTTTAGTGTTCGTTTAACTTCGTTTTACATGAAAATTGTCTATTACAGTGATTTTTTTTTTACAATTAATTATGAAATTTATTTTCATTGCCAAAAAGTAAAAAAAAAAAAATTAAAAAAATGCTGGAATTGGGAAAAGCAATTCCCCAAAACCAAGGAAAATAGGGGTGGGAGGGAAAACATTTTCCATGGCAAATTTGGCTATCAAACAAGTGTTTTGCATGGAATTTTTATCAACTTTTCAGTTACACATTTCATTTATTTTTATTAAAATCTACTAAAAATAATTTTTTTTTTTTAAAATCAAAGATCGTTAAATGTAGCAAACATGCCCCAACTTTTAAAACAGTGCTAACGGCATTCTACCAAATGAAAAAATATCAACTTAGAAATTAAATGCCAAAGCGACACAGAGATCATTTGTGACTAAAAGGGGAAAATTGATCGAAATTTTTTCTCTATTTCAAAAAGTATATGGATATTCACACTACTGTATTTGTTGATTACACCATATTTTAATAGCAATGATCGTCCTAACCTTCGTCCATTTTACACATATGTCCAAATTATTTTCCATTGCATTCACATCCTCAAATTTTTTTTTTATTCATTAGCACATATTATTTGTAATGATAGTTTTCCGTCCAAAAAAATCGTTAGGAGGGCATTAAAAACTTTAGTTCCTATAGTATTTTTAAATAAGCAAATTAAACAACAACTATATAATAGTTACAACGAAATATATATCCCTCATCTCAATATACATTAAGGGTTCGTTTGATTGCAAATGTGGAAAAGAAATGGAAAGAAATTTTTTTACAGGGAATTGAATTGCCTACATGGAAAATGTCGAAAGTTTGGTATCCGTTTGACTTCATTTTTCATGAAAATTGTCCATTAAAGTGATAATTTTTTCTATCATTAGGCTAGAATTTGTTCCAATTACCAAAAAAAAAAAAAAAATTTTTTTTTACCATACCGAATACCATTCATTTGGCTTTGTTTTGCATGAAAATTGTCAATAAAAGTAATAATTTTTTTTACCATTATTTTTAGAATTATTTCCCATTGTCAAAAAATAAAAAAGAAAAAAAAACCTGGAAAACAAAAACACCAAAACCAAAGGAAAACATTTTCTTCCACTACACAGAAAAGTGGCTCGTGAGGGGTGGGGAGGGAATTTGTTTTCGAGTCAAAAGTTTTGCAATTTCCAAGGAAAATGGTGTGAATCAAACACTGCCTAATAGAATATTTGAATAGAAATCATTATAGAAAATATGTGCCAACTAATTGAAGGTCTTAATGCAACGAAAAAAATTTGGGGACATAAGTTCAAAAATTAGAAATCTTTATTACAATTCGAATATGGTGCATATAACAAAAATATGATGTGAATAAAATTAATCGAACTAGACTATCATGTTCCATTAAATCCTTTCAATCAAACATCAAATCAGAGTGATTGCATCATTTAACCAATGCTTTAAGAACTAGATTGAACTAACCAGTTCAATCAAAAAAATCGAGAATCAATTTCAAATCATTTTAAAAAAAATGCTTATTGGCACAAAACGTCCATACATTTGATATTTAGTGTGCAAAACGTCCATACGTTTTAATTTTTTGCATTTTCACCCATTTTCATGTTTCATTGTTGAAAACATCCTTCTATCCATCTTCATTTATTGTTTGAAGTCCACTGTTCATAATCACCCAAGCTAATGCATTTTCTATTTTCTAGTCGTGGCTTCCATTCTTGCTCTCAGCCGTTGTTGCTCTCCACATCAAACCGATATAAAAGAAAATCATAAAATTGAATTTTCCAAAATTCTACGTCAGATCTCGAGTCCTGAATCCCTCCCCCTTCCCCTTGAAATTGAACATGTGCAAAATGTCTCTACATTTCGTGTCTATGTGAAAATCATCCCTGCCTTATCCTATAAGCATCTTGTCCATCATGGCAACTTAGCACACTAATCAATCACCGCAACTCAATGCGTTGATCAAATTACATGGCAACTTAGCACACTTATCAATCACAGCAACTCAACACGTTGATCAAATTACAATTTAAAGATATCAAATCAAATTTATAAATTGAGACATCAATAAACACAGCAAATACAACTTTTGAACAAAAATCAAACAAAAAAACTTAGCAAGAGAATGAAGTCACAACCAAAAGAGTTCAACATTCAGTAACAAAAAACCAGAACATTCAAACACATTTTGGCTCTTATTTTGTTCATCATTCACACACATCAACAAAAGATATTTACAATTCAGGCCAACCTTCAATACACTACAAGTGTATTCAACAAAAAACCAAAAAAAAAAAAAAGTTACAGGCTTTCCCTAATTAGGTGCTGGTGGTGGTGAACAAATGAACACGCACAAATGAATTGTAAAACAAATAAAAAAAAACCAACATGCTGCGAGAAATTGCTTTCTCCCAGTTCTTCCACTGTGTGCATACATATAGCCCACTATAAGATGACAAATATGAGATGATAGGAAAAGGGGAGGAAGGGAATGTGTGCGAGATAAAATGGTAAAAAAAACTCTTTCAATCTGATACTCGTGAGGTCCCGCCTCAAATGGGGCAGGGATTACCCTCATAACCGGGAAAATGGGACAAGGCGGGGGTCATTGCCGTGAAACGGGTACGGGGTAGGTACGAGAAATATAGTTCCCGCCCCAATACCGGCCAAGTTTAAAGTTAATTTCAAATTTGAGTTTTTTTATAAAACAAAAATAATATTTTTATCGTCATTTTTAAAGAGAATATAAGTTGTTTTTAACAAATTGAGAAAAAAAAAATAATATTTACTAATTAAAGAAATAAAAAAAAATAAAAACAAA
>CAIGRF010027573.1:0-17683 GCA_903798235.1 Fraxinus ornus
ACATGTGCTTACCGAATGAAAGTGTGAAATTGGAAACGGAATGATAAAAACTTAAAAATACCTAGATCTTGGACTAACAATGAAATTAATAATTGGGCCAAAAAATCAAAACAAAAATATAATTTAGAAATTGGGTTGGGTTGTGCTAGCTAGGCATGGTCTTAGCTTGGGAGTTGGAACATTACTCACTAAATTAGTTAATTTGCTAATTTGTTTAGAAAAAATTAAAATAATTTAATTAATTCAATATAAAAAATTTAAAAATTATATAGATTCACTTCTTCGGTTCTTGGTCTAAAATCGAGAACCGAACCAAACGCATCGATTCTCGATTCAAATACCCATTCGGATATTTAACTTATGAAGAACGGTTCGGTTCGGGAGTTTTGTCCAGCCCTAAATTTTGTCTTTGGTGACTTTCCTGAAAAAGAACTAAAGAAAAAGGAGAAATGGAAAATAAAAAGAGAGATGAGAGCGAGTGTGTGTGTGTGTGTGTGTGTGTGCGTGTGTGCGTATAGAAATTGAGCTAAATTAATAATATGTTATAATTTGATATTGATAGGTTATTTCTCCTAAGTTGTATAATCATGTAGTTAATTAGATGTTCAAATCAATGGATAAAGATATTACGATGTGAGTACCAATTCTTTATCCAATTATGACAACATATATCTATTTAATAGTTACCTCTTATAAATAAACATTGCATGTAAATTCACGTGGTATTAAACATAAATTAACCAATGAGAATTCCGATTCATTATGATACAAGTGATTAAGTATAATCTCTCAAAAGAGAATGAAAAATCTTATGTTAGAAGGAATTCTTAAATTCTCTTAATTTTTCAGATTTAAGTATTTATGTTACTTATATTAAGAGAAAACAAACAAATATAAGGAGATTAGGTACCAATAGGACTTCAGACGTCTTAAAAATAATTCATACGGATATCTGTGGGTCATTCACTTCGAATTTTTGAAATAGTCAATAGTATTTTAATGTTTTCATAGATAAATTTTTCTCACTATAGCTACCTATATCTTATTTATGAGAAATTTCAAACACTGGACATGTTCAAGGCATACAAGACTCAGGTTAAAAAAAATCTGTAAAAGAATTTAACAAGTTAGATCTTACTATAGTGATAAATACTATGACAGACATGACGAATCACGAGAACAATGTCCAGAGCGTGTTGCTAAATTCTTAGAGGAATGTGGAATCGTCCTACAGTACATCAGAATCTCTCTAGGTAAAAGAATTAAAAACTGCAATTTAGATTCTCAACAAAGTTTTAAGTAAAACAATTGTTAAGATGTTACAATTTTTCAAAAGATCCCACTATTAGGTCAATTTTCGAAATGGGAAATATCTGATTTCTTAAGGATATAGAGTTTGTTGGGGGAGATAATATTATAAGGTTAAAGATTTTTTATTGGAGGAAGAATGTGTATATATTTCTTCTTTCGCAATTGACAATTATCAGGACCAACAAAATCTTGCTCTAAATCTTGTTCGAGAAATAATTTCGAATCAAGAAAATATTACAAAATTCTTGATACACAATCAAGAGGCGGTTCCAGAAAAACAAACTCAACAATCCCAAGAGCAGATGTCATTAAGGAAATTCACTATAAAAAGGAGAAAAATCAATTCCGGATGACTTTATAGTCTTTCTCCAAGAAAATAAGGATGACATGGATTGTAGAAGAAGAACTGATTAATCAACTTTTATCAAACCATGCAAATGAATAATTCTAAAGAGTGGATTGATCGCATAAAGAGATAAAGTTCATAAGTAATAATAACGTTTAGGAAATCATCTCACTGCCTGGAAGTACGAAACTCATTGGTTGTAATTTTATATTTAAAACCAAGAGGGATTCGAATGGTAGTGTAGAGAGATATGAGGCTCATCTTATTGCAAATGACTTTACTCAAAAGAAATGCATTAACAATAAATAGACTTTTTCTTCGGTTTCTATGAAAACGTTTTTAGGACTATTATGACATTTGTGACATATTTTAATCTTAATCTACGTCAGATGGTTTACAAATTAAAGAATCCATCTATAGATTTAAGTCGATTCTCCATAATGGTATCACAAATTTTATCAAATCATTAACTAATTTGGTATTGATATGAATTCAGTTGATGATTGTGTATATCACAAGTTTAGTGGGAGTAAGCATATTTTTTGGTATGTATGTTGATGATATACTGCTTGCCTAGAATGATATAAGCTTACTGAACGAAACCAAGAGATTTCTGTCATGGAATTTTGAAATGAATCTTAGTGACGATTCTTTTGTATTAAGAATATAAATACACAGGAATCGTTCTCGTTATATCTTTGGATTACACAAAAGAACTGTATCGATAAGGTTCTTAAAATAATATGGGATGCAGGAATGAAAATCAAGTCATATCCCACAACTAAGAGAGACAACTTTAGTTTCAATCAATGCCCTAAGGATGAATTTAAAGAAAATGAAATACAGAAATACCCTATGCTTCAGTAGTTGGGATTTTAATGTACACTTAAGTGTGCACACATTTGGATATAGCATTCATTGTTGGAATGCTAAACACATATTTAATTAACTCTGGATGAAAATTGGAAAGCATCCATTAGGTTATTCGGTATTTATAGAGAACTAAGGATTACATTATCACATTCAAGAAAATTCAGACTAATTGGAGATCATTGGATATTCTGATTCTGATAATGGAATATGACTGCAAAATATTGTCACTAGGCTACATATTTTGGATGGGTTTGAAAGACCACTTTAATTATTCTGTGACAATAACAGTCTTGTATTCCAACAGGAGCTTCTTAATTGTGAAGAAAAGAACTTAGAGTGGTTAGATTGGTATAAAGCATATTAGGACAAATTCCATAATCATGGATCCATTTACTAAATGACTACCACTCAAGGTCTGTCATGAGCATAATACTCATATGGGTGTTACGTCTTTTGATGATATGCCAATTTAGTGGGACTTTATATTAAAATGTTGTCAGTTTTAGACACATTTTTATCCATGGATATTCGGTTTATTTCAGAAATAAAGTATTCAATTCAATTCCACTCAAATTAAAGTTATGGTAGATCACATTAAAGAATAAGGTAGGACCATTTGGAAATAGGCATGTTTGGATCACATTACATGTAATTTTCATGTTACAACTCCACACTTGATCTATGTCATTTTGATTGTGTTGATATACGTGACCATTGATATGTTTAGTTATGATACTTGTGACGAAGACCCCTTTGATCTTATATTAATATAATCAATGGACAAGATTGGTCAGAGATACTTTTAGTTATGATAGCAAAAGGTTTTGACGTCATAAGGTTGTACACATTTATAAGGTAATATATGTGGCCCAAGTGGGAGATTGTAGATTTATTAATTTGTCATGTAGGCTTACATATAAAATTAATTATGTATAAAACTATCTTAAAATTGAGCCCAATTTAAGTGATTTAATAAAGAATTAATTTTTTGGGCCTAGGGCATCTAAATAAAGTGTTGGTCAAATTATATGTGTAGAGGCCAAATCATTAGGGTTGTTTTTGACAATGAGTCAAATACGTATGGAAACTATAAATAGGATTATAGTCCACAATTCATATGCAACTTTTCGTTCTTTATGTCATGTCATCAACACAAGAATACAAGAGAAAACATATTTAAGAGGAAGATCCAGAACTCAGAGTCAAGAATTAAGAAAAAAGATTGGAACAATTTAATTGAAGAACAAGACAATCAAAATTATGGAACAAGAAGATAAAAATCAAGATCGAAAACTCAAGAATCAAAAGAGCCAAGCCAACAATCAAGATTCAAGATTCGGAATCAAGATCTAGCAAGAAATTATTCTCAAAGAATTAAGGTATGTTGCCCATTATTAATTTCTTTTGTGATTTGACATGGAAAATCTCGACAATAAAATAATTAGGTTCTAATTTTATAAAGTTTAAATTTTCATAAAGTTTCAATATCAGTAACTGTTTCCTCACTGATTTTTTAACACTTGTTTTTTTTTTACAACTAGTTTAGGCACGTGCAATGCACGTGCTGTATTTTAACTGGGTATTTGATAGTGTGGAGTGATTTGAAGGTATTTAATTGGGTATTTAATAGTGTGGAGATAATGTGAGATTTTTTAGCAAATCACCTTCAAATTTTTTTTTTTTTTTCCTTCTTTTGTTTCTTTGGTTCTTGTAGTGTATACTGGTGAAAAAACTCATAGAAAGCAAAACTTGAAAGCTAATTGTAGTAATGAGAAGTGGTAATTGTTGAATAAAGATGGATTATAACTAACATACATGTTATTTATACAAAATTGCAGAGAGCAATTCATATTGGGAAAACTTTTGATATCCAAGGGTATTATCGCTAATAGTTTACCTTTTGCGAAGGGAAAATCATGATGAACATTTGAACAAAAAAGAGAATTTTAATACAGTAGTTTGAATGTTGAATGAATCTCAAATTTTGGAGAAAAAAAACCTACATCGGAGCTTTAAACATGAAGAGGGAAGCTAACAATTTATGTAAGCGTCCAACTTCCATTGGTAGGAGACACTTTGTATACCATGAACATTGGGGTTTCATTCTTCACAAGCTCGAATACACGTGTCACCTATTTGAAGTTGTTTTTTTATAATGTAGGTTGACCACCCGACGCAACGTCGCACGTCGCCATTTGCTCTTAAGTTTGTTCGCACTGGCCAACTGCGGTGTGAATGATCATGGATTTGGATATTTCGGACAAATTTTGGTATATGTATTCGCGCGAATGCTCCAGGTACATCCTGTAAAATAAATTGACAAGTTTATAAATATTAAAATTTAGAATTCGTTGAGCTATTGTATTTATATGAAAAATAGTTTTATACATATAAGGTGAGAAGGTAAAAATGATATATTTTAAAAAGATTTAATTTAAAGGGAGCTTTCAAGTTTCCTTCTCCATCAGCTTGTAACATTACTTTGAAAGTAGAATTCCAGTTAGGTGAAAGCTCATTTTCAAAGCTTTAAGATTCATTAAGTTACTTCTGTGTCGGAATCCTCAAGTATTTTAACATCGAAAGTGGAACTCCCGTTGTACTCAAAGATGATAACATAACCTTCTTGCAAATTATGGTGGTCAAAGAATTGTTATTTAATAGTGTGGAATGATTTGAATGTATTTTTTTTTTACTTTAAGGTATTGTTTGTATAATTGTATGAATTGATTTTTTTGTCGGTTAATCTTCTTACAAACTCCTCAGAAGCTTTTTCCTGTTGGCCTTCGAGTTTAAATAGCAAAACTTTACCTAAAAATTAGTATTCTAACAATANTAAATAGCAAAACTTTACCTAAAACTTAGTATTCTAATAATAAGATCTTGAATTAAAAATGTATTTGTTGCAAATGAAAACTAATATACATGAAAGTTTGAAGGATGATTACAGAGAATTGATCATCAATCAAGTCATGGTTCACACAGTTTGGTAGCTTCTGTAGCAAAACATCAAGATTTGTTCCTTCAAGACCTTTAACTTTCTCCTTTTCATTTTTTCTTCTTCTTTCAGCCTCCTTTTCTTTTCTCTTTTTCATGTTCTTTGGTCCTTTGTTTTTTTTCTTTTTTCTTTTCCTCTTTCTATCTTTATCATCCTGTAAGGTTCCAGGGATAAGCAAAAATCTTTGCAGTATTTTGAGTAGCTATCTAACTTTTATCTGATTGAGGAGCCAGATCCTGTGTATAGAAATTTCCAAGCTAGTGAATAGAGAAATATATGTACAAAAAAAAAAAAAAAAGCAAGACGATATAACTAAACCCAGGGGAAGATAAAAATGGATCATATGCTTATGACAATTAAGTATGAAAATGCCATATGTATAGAAAATTCGGATGAATTGAAATATTTTGATACTGCCAGACGGACTAATAGGTTTTTTGCTTACATCAAGTAAAGGTTGAAAAGTTAAAAAAAATAGAGCATGGTGAAGAAGACCTCTTCCAAGCTCATAACATCAAGACAGAGATCAAACAATACCTAGAAACATCAAATCCACTGCCAAAAGAAGATAAAAGAAAAGAGGGGGGAGCAAGATCAATGTGATTTGAATCTAACAGGTCAATCGTCCTGGTAGTTATAACTCATGTTTAACTGATAGTTGATAAAATCAAGCCACGATCTAATGCATGAGATTGCATCTATTTGTTTGCAAGTGAAAAGTAGCATACAAAGTGATTAAGAATCAAGTGACATAATTGCATGATCTCAACACTTTATCACACTTGATCAACTTACTACCCTAATCGCCTTTTGTAAACAATGTGTGCCTTACCCCACTAAAGGGGAACCACTATTCATTCTGATGAACCCTTTACCACTCAATCACTGGCTACTACATTTCTCATATCCTTGCTTTTCATTATGGCATTATTTCTATTAGTGACTTTTAAGGTTCTGCATAACCTTCCATTGTTTTGAAAATTCTCCAACATCATTGACATCATTCACTTGACTATTATTTACTTGGCTTGGTATACTACATAAAAGCTTATCCATCAAGTATTTCATGTGCCAAAAAAACAGTTTCAAAACATATCTCCATTGGTAGAAATAATCAGAATTTTACATGCCTAGAGCGGACCACACAAGAGAATAATTCACAATTACATGCTGAAGAACCCATTGTTACTTGGGAAACCAATTTCAGCAGCATTTGCGTCAGAGATTTCCTCTCTTTTCACCCAAGATACACCAACACGTCTCTTATTTATGTTAAGGGCGTGTTTGGTAGAGATTAAAATCGGATTAAAATTGAAAAACTAACCGTTATTGTTGATTTTTATTAGACGAGTGAGACCATAACGACTATATTGTCAATTTTAATTGGAATTTAAGCACGACCAAACACGCCCTAAAATTACCAAATCTTAAAGAATTTCCATACCTCATTCTACCACCACCATGAAGTCCCCAAAGATTACCCACTTTCCCATCATTCAATGACAAGTTCCCAAATTTTCTTCCAACCTTACCTATCCTATTCTCCTTTCTCCTAAATCCATTCCTGACTCCTCCCTTTGCAACATTTCTTTCACTCTCACCCACTCACCATCTCAAGTGTGATCCCAGTGCCATTTAGATCTTCCACTTCAACTCCATGATCTTTAACCTTGTAATCCCTTCCCCTATTCTTGCCATTTCTCGGAAACTCATTTCTCTCTCCTTCCTTCTTTTTTGATGCCAATTCTTCACTTCCCTTCAACTCATCTATTCGACTACTTTTGCCTTTGAACTTGTAGTATATCCTTCCATTTTTATAATACCTCTGGAACCCGTCTCTAAATCCCTTTTGGTTCCTATATTTTTCATCTGGAACCCACCTCTGAAACTCATTTCTTACTGTCTCCTTTTCTGATGCCAATTCTTCACTGACTTTCAATTCATATATTTCAACACTCTTTTCTTTCATCTTGTTCCCATATTTATCATTCCTCCGGAATCCACCTCTAAATCCCTTTTCCTTCCCATTTTATTCCTCAGGGACCTCCCCTGAAGCTCAGTTCTCTCTCTTTCCTTCTTTTCTAATGACAATTCTCCACTACCCTTCAATTCATTTATTTCAACACTCTTTTCTTTCATCTTGTATTCTATCCTCCCATTTTTATCATTCCTCTTGGACCCGCCTCTATATTCCTTTTTCTTCCATTTTTTTGTTAGACACCCCCATCTTCTCCCTCTCCCCATTTTTCGACAAAACCTCTACAGCACACACACTCATTGTTCCTCCATTCCTCCCACAACACCCCATACTCCGTGAAAAATTCCTTTTCTAGGGCACTCTATAAAACAATTACCCCATTAACTATGCAATTACATGAGCATATAAAGTAAAGGAACTTTTTTCATTTTGTCCTTTACGGGGTAGAGGAGGGATGCTAATTCTTTTTTCTCTCTTATCGCCAAGAGATAGAGGAAAGATGCTTCATCTTTTTCACACCTTTTACATCATTACAACAGCAAAAAGAAAAAATAAATAAATAAATAAACACTTTCTACAAAAACCTTAAAACATGCCAAAATTAATTCTTTCTGGTATTAAATAAATCAATGTCAATCCAACGAATCAATATGTTACTGACTTATCATGTAAATGGAACAATTATAAGTCCACATTCTATGAAATCACCAACTATTTAACAAGAATCCTACCATAACATCTTTCTTCCTCCGTGTTTCCTCGAATTACCCTTCAAAGGACAAGATTTCAAATGTTTCAAAAATCAAAATTAATCGAGGTTATATCAAATCATCATCTAAATTTAACAAGACTGAAATATAATTCAAAATGGAACAATCCCAAAAAAACCCATCAACTTCAAAATTCATAGATCATATTACGCAGACAGTTATAGTAGTTAATAAATAAATAAATAAATAATCAACAAGATCTATATCAATGTTTGTCGAAAACGAAAGGAAACAAAGATTAGATCAAAGAACCCAGAAAAAAGACACATCTTTTGTGTGGATCCATGGAAGAAGAAGAGTGGAAACAGGAAAATTAAATCTATTAGGGACTTTGATAGACTTGAGACTAGAAAAATCGAAGTCTTCAGAACTTTTCATCATCGCCGAAGGAATCTACACCAGTCAGTTCATTTACTGTGGGAAGAAGGTTGTGGTAGGAAAAGAAAAGAGAGAGACGGGAGGAAGAGGAAACAATTTATTTACCAAAAGCATAATGATGTATAAAATGCTTCTTACATTTCCTTTTCCAGCTGTTTTCTGATAAAATCCTTTGTATGTGCAGTAACTTTATCCACCTTGTTCCAAAGGAGTAATAGTGGAATATTTTTCTTCACTACATTTGTCTTAGTCAAAATATCATAAAAGGTACCTTTAGCGCAAAATAGACATGAGATCTTAGAGTCAATGCATTAAGTATGTGTACTCACATGAGAATGGGTGTTTATATGTGCACGTGTATGCTTCAATCAAGGTACAGATAGTATGTACTCTGAAGCAGCATGACAATTTGGTAAAAATTCCACAACATGCACCACAAAAACAATTGCCGCCGCTTGAGGCAAGAAGTCATCTAGTTTGGGTCAAAGACAGAAATGTCCACAAACATCAACAAGATGAACGAGCCTTAATTTCCCTTTCTGCAAAGCAAGCAAAATCAGGTTCAGCTACGTAAATCTTTTAATTAACTCGTGAAAGGGTCATAGGAGAAATGAAATTAATGTTTTACACTCCTAGAGTTTTAAAAGATGTAATCCAGTGTAATTCCTCAAAATATGTACAAGAATAAACATCCTTTTTACTGTAAAAACTTAGCAATCTCCTATGCATGTAAGTACACTTACCAAAGGACGTGAAGAATATATCTATTTATGAACGTTGCCAACAAATAGAGTGAAATACCTTGGTTGTTTCGGAGTGTAGTACAAAAGTACCTTCATTTGGTTCCATTGATGTCACAATACCTTGATGAGAGGAGCCATCTCGAAGCTGAATCAACAACATTTTACATCTATAAGTTGGGACAGAGGCCATAATCCAAAATTTCACTAACCATTTTTAAAAGGCTGACCTGGTAAAACAGATCAGTTTTTCCACTTCCACTAAACCCCGTTAATGCGAAGGTGTTAGATGATTTACGCTTGAATAATTGAACTACAAAGCAATAAAATGTGTAGTGAGAAATCATATGTAAGCTTCTGGCAGGGATTTGTGTTGAGTAGAGAAGTGAATTCTACATTTAAGGAATGATGAAGAAAAAGAAACTATTAAAAGCTCATGCATCCCAAGCAAGAAGTCAGAAGATCAATTATTTGATCATCCCATCAGTAATCTTCCAGTTCAATATAATTAAAACCACAACTGGATCAATCTTTCCTTTTTGATAGAGATCCGAATTTGCTCAAAAGCTGAATACTTGAGTTCTCTCAATTTCTCTCTTTTAATAGTATCAATCCTATATCTAACACTTTTCAGATATGATTAAGCATTAAGAAAAATTGACAATGAAAATCTTGTTGAAATAAAAAATCCTTCCCTAAAAATTACAATTCAACGATTGTTTCTTTTAATTTCCAATTTGAAACCAGCATAAATGAGAGATTTATCTTGGTATCTACAGTCCTAAGCACCCTTCGAATATTTCGACAATGTTGAAGTTATGTTGGAGCAAAGAGCAAGAAGTAGTTTCGACAATGTTTCTGGAAAAACATTATAAATCATTCCAATGTCATTGTCACTGTTGCTTGACCTATGTAAAGAAATAGCAGTAAGGAAACATTTACTTATTTATTGAAGCAAATAAAATAGCCAAATAGAGAAATATCCATCAAATTTTCATACTTTAAGTAGTCACACCTAAAGCGGATCAGAAATAGAATTTGTAACAAAGCACACAACATTCTGAGCAGAAAATACAGGGCTTGGTTAAGATAACCAATATTTCAACAAATTTTGTACTTCTAAGATAAAAAATACCAAAACAAGGGCCTGAAATGTACCTACTCAGATTAAGTAATTCCAGCTTTGAGGAGCTAGAAGCAATAGCTACAAGTGATGCATCGGTAATCTAAGATTCAAGCACAAGAAAAAGCATTCGTAATCCCCTAAAGATAGAAGCATTGATTTCTTATTTGTCAAGAGTTTTTATCATAGATCAACTATTTCATGCAGATAAAGTTTGAATTACTTCCAAAAAATAATAATACTAATACTAATAAAACTCAAGGACTTGCAATGTGCACAAAAGGTAAAAAAAACTTCTCTGTAACTCTGATTCAATAACCAAGGGAATGAATTAGAAGATAATAAGGATGTAAATGGATCCAAACCCAACAATTACCCAAAAGGAAATGGTAAAAGAAATACAAGATTTTAAAAAAAAGAATGATAGAAAGAGTAATGTTTCTTTGTGAAGATAATGATAACTTGTTATAAGGCAAAAGGTAAAACGATAAAAAAGGGTTATGCTTAATTAATGGATAGAAAATAGAAATCCAATTATGAAAGCCCTCTATTGGAGTGGCCAGGGATGGAGCTAGGGGGGCGGGGGGTGCCCCAACATTGTCCGTCGGTACACTATTTCTAGTTAATTTGTAATGTATTTTTCAGTTTCGCCCCCTCAAGATTTTGACTCGCCCCAAAATTTTGAAATTTTTTATTTTTTTTTCCATTAATAAATATTGTGCAAATAACTTACACTTTAAAATTCACTCATACAAAAATCTTAGATCTAAACAAAAGATCCAATAGTTACTTAAATAAATAAATAGCTCAAATCCAATCCAAAACCTAGGTTCCCAATTCCCAAGCCCGATTAATTAAAATCCAATTCCCAAGCTGGTTTATGCATAATACATGTTTACTTGTTTTGTCTATGTATAATTTTAATTTATCAATGAAATGAAGATATTGAGATTGTGATTTGTGACCGGTGTATTGTAAATGACAGAAGTGAGAAGGCCAGAAGTTGATTTCGTCATTTTGAGCGTTCAATCCTAATAAGTCTCATTCTTGAATATTTGAATTTAAGAATTAAGTAGAGTAGTTGCTGTTAGTTTGTGTAATTGTGTTAATTATTGAATGTTTGAATTCAAGAATTAAGTAGTAGAATAGTCTTGAACATTGAATTTCAGTACTATTTTTGTACTCAAAATCGTCGTTTTCAATTCTCTTAATTAAAAAAAAAAATTCGGGGGCTCCGCCCTCGAACCCTCGGGAGGAAGGCCCACCCCCCTCCACCCCCGTATTTTCGCCCCCCCTCCAAACTAAAAATTTTGGCTACGTCCCTGGGAGTGACACGAAGCTTCTCAATTCAATACATTCATCCTGAGACTTAAGTTTTTCCTTTAGCGCCCGTTCGGTGCAAAAGAATGCATTTTTTGGTTGATGTGATGGAAAATATGTGGTTGAAAAATAAGAAAATGTTATTAATGTTATGAAAAATATTATCATAATTTTATTGAATAATGTGTGGTTACAAATGAGTAGAATGAAAATGAAAAAAAATAATATAGATCAAACATGGGCTTATTCTCTATGATCTATTTTACGAAGTAAACTGATTTCGTATCTCATATACATTTTAGTGATCCTTGGTTGACTATAATCTAATTTAGCCCCACACAAGTCTGCATGCTTTGGATTCGTAAGAAATATGATATAATGATATTGGTATAAGAACAGTAAAAAGCATGGAGGAAAAATTTTGTGCATAGCTTTGAATTTGTATTGTAGTTCTTGTGTTCATGTGTTCTAATAAAATCAGAATGTTCTTTAATTAAATTGAAGACTTATTAAATGTGCTCAAGAAAACATATATGTCCAAGGAATAACCACCTTCTATTTTTTTTCATGGTTCCGTAAAGTTTTAAGGCCTCAATGAACCTTTTATGCTTTTGTTTTGTTTATCTTTCTCTATGTTTTGTGATTGTGTATGTTTCCTGATTTATTCACATGAAAAAAATGCAAGATAAGTTGAGATTCACAAACAGTTCTACAAAAAAATTGACACGAATAAATAGAGGGACATACAAACCTTTGAAACAAAGTCATTTTCGTGGAACTGGTTTTTGAAGAAGATACCCTTAATGGGAGATGTACAAATTTTTTGAGAAATTTATTTGCTTGCAAGAAGAATAATATCTGATTGAGGGGCTTCACTTTGAACCTATATGAAAGAAAGTGGGTGTAAAACATAGAATATCAAGAAGTAAACTCAAGAAAGAACATTTCTCATTAATTTTAATATTTGTCAGGGACTTTAATTTTTTAGTATAAATACTATAAGTAGAGAAGCATTCCTCTCAAAGGCACTATCAGTTTTCTAAACTTCTTTTTGTTATATAATGGAAAACCTTCTGAGCAGTATTTGTGATTGTCAATAACTATTAAATCCCTTTGACAGTTTTTGGCACACCTGCTGATCCACTGTCACCCTATATAGGCTTAAAGGAATGAGAAACAAATGCGCACGCACTTGATGGGTTGGGGGGGTCATCTAGCAAGGCATACCTAGTTTTCAGTATCATCATGATCAAGATGTGCCAAGTAGATCACTATTTCTTTCATAACCTATAGATTACAAAAAAGGTGAACATGAGGTAAACACAAGTATAAGATCCCAAGAGAAAAATCAGAGGAAAAGGCAACAAAAACAATTTTTCCGAAGGTAGATAAAAATCAGCACAAAACATTTCGTATCGCCCATCTCATCCATTCTGATAACAATGGAAAACTAGAAAATGAGTAAAAGATAAGGCTATTTTCATTCCTATCAAACATAAATTACAGGATACTTTGTCGTAGGCGTATGTCAAATGAAAAGCATGCAGTAAAACTTTTTCTAATAACAGAGCATTATGATCTACATCTAAAACCACATTGGTAAGGCCTAACAATAATTATTCATAAGGAAACTTGCATATTAAAAGTTGAAAATGCATTTTGTGTGTTATGTTGCACAAAAAATTTGCACCAAGGTAAGAAGGGAACCAAATTTAATGTGATGTCACATTACATCTCTTACTCTTTAGTAAGCAACATAGGAAATACTTGTAATGATTTGTTGGGAACTTGCTTGCCTACTGCTACCCATTGTGGATAAAAATAACAAATCCTTTTTCACCAACAAACATCAAGCATGTAAAATAAAATAAACCCCTCTAACCTTTCTGCTTGTAGCAAAAGTCATAACATGGAAAGCCTAAACGAAAGCTGAGATGGCATGGAAGTGTGCAAGTGTGTCAAAGTTACTTAGCCCACATATTAGTGTTATCTCATCTCTCTTAAAAAGCAACTAATGTAAGGCCTAGAGTTGATTGACCAAATTATTTCTACAAACTAATGTGAACGTATATTGTCTTTTGAATAAGACTGAGGACCTTATACCGCACAAGGATGTTGTTGTCTTTCATAGTTTCACGAACTATATTTCCATTTTCATCTTCAACGATCAGAACTTCTTCTGGCTTTTCCATACGACATATCATCAGTAATCTCAACTTTGACATTGGATCAACATACAGTTTTTGTCTCTAAAAGATTTGTGAACCAGGTCCATCAACCACGCCAAATAGCATAGGCATTTCCGTATACAAAAAAAAAAAAAATAACTGGCATCATTGTTTGCTTTATGGATCAGGGAAATGTTATACAAAGATACAGTTCTCGATTATACTCTCATCTGCTCCAGTTCCTTGGTAACTCCTTTTTCAATAGTCTTGAGGTGTGGGAGCTAATTTTTATTAAATACTCACATTTCAAATCTGTATATGAACTTTCCAGAGTAACAAAATTTGTTTTCAAAATTGAAAAGGAGAATATAATATACATGTGAGCTGTAAGATATATCATACAGATACAGACGGTAAGGAACAAACATAAATTACTGGACTATTTATATATCATGCATATATCATGCATATCAGACTTCAATATCATGTCAATATTCATGAAGTATACATATTTGAGCAAAGTTAGACATCCTAAATGTCGATTTAAATATGTTACAAAAAAGAAAAAGAAACGAAAATAGATAAGATCGAAACTCCTTTAGTCCTTTAATAGTTAACTGTCCATATCAATAAATGGTAAACAAAGATTATAAGTAATAGAATCTAAGTGGCAACAACAAGAGTACACGACACTTGAAGTTAATTCAGGAACAAGAGTTTTACCATCTAAACAGAAGCTTCTCACTAATAAATATCGATCCTTTCAAAAAAGATTAACTTAGGTGCACTTCAAAATCATGAGAAGTGGCAATTGTATACTTCTACTCCAAGGATACAATTCTGCTTAGAAATTTACTTTCTATACCTCTTATTTCATCTCTCAAACTCGTCCAATAATATAGTTAATAAACAAAATTATATACTTTTCCTTCATAGTATTTCAGCACAAGTTACAAACTTGTAAGCTTCATCCTACCAATAAGAAAAGTATAGCAAAATGACATACAATCTTACTTAGACAAGGACAAGATTAAGATTAAAAACATCAGAAAAGATAAAATGAGCTAGCAGTCAATAATACCTGTAGTCCCACTATATTTACAGTTGCTGCAAGAATGTCTAGTTTATGGCGTGCTTTAAACAGCTCCAAAACTAACACGTTCCAATAGTCCAAGCACACCTATCATATTATACCAATATCTATCAAGAACTATTTGAAAGAATTATTTGAAAGGTATTAATCATTACTTAAATAGTAATTTTTCTGAATGAAAAATATTTACATAATGAATAGAATATCTTTCCCAGATTTCTCAATAAACTTAACAGCAAATGGATTACGTGCCAAAATTCTGCTTCAACGGCCCTTCTCAATTTTAGTCAGATGGAAAATAATGCGTACCATCTTGTTGCAAGAATTAGAAAATATCAAAACATGCATTTCACGTTATACTCAAGAGTCTGAAAGTTAACTCCACACTCCACAGTATTCTGGCAAAGCAAAGTTTCCTATGGGTATCGATAATTAAATAACTTCTACCACAAAGTGTAATAATAAAAATATTAGTAAAGGGGCAAATGTTGAAGACAAATAGTCGAAACAACTGGTAATTAAATTTGATAGAAGGACCAGAAAGAGGAAATAAAGCAAAGAAAGTCTGATTCTTTTTCAAAAGATGGATTATTTATCTGTTTGAATAATCATGGTGAGCTCATAATGACCTTAAAAGGGTAACTCAGTTGAACCTTCATCTGGAGGAAGTTTTGACATGTTCAGTTTCAATGTGAGATTGAAACCATCCTTTGAAGGATCAAGAATGTGTACAACCGTTCCATATGCTGCCTTCAAAGCTTCTATTGCTTCTGGAGGAAGTCCCCCAAAAATACAGTTTCTGGAGGTGGTGTAGATAATGATATTGATAGGACTAAGAGATTTGGATTCTTCATAGAAGCCTGTAAAAGAGTTTAAGGAATCAGATTAGGGAAGTTTGCAGCCATTCAATGCAGGTCAAAGGATGCAATAACATCCTAATGTAAACACTGAACGAAATAATCACAATAAAGGCTAATGAATCAATCACCTGAATATGGTAACGGACATCATCGAATTCAAACCACTGACAGTCCAATTCAACTTCTTTCTCAAGACTGCAGAACCACCAATAAAATTTTATATGCTAGTTAATGAGGATAAGTAATATGTTAAAGATCATGCAAGTAATGCATGTACTGGCATACATATTTGTTCTAAATACACAAACCACTTACATTTAGGACCAACCACATAATCTAATTTACAAAAAAAAATAAAAAATGGCAACATAATATACCGAATTTTTTGTCAGAGAGCCATAAAATCATTCAAATGCGAAACAAGTGGAAACGTAAATTAGGTCCCACAAAGACACCAGATTTTCTAAACCTAGTTCAACCTACCATTAACATCTGTTGGTAACTTGGTATCACTCTTTATAAATGATTTTAGTGTGTGGAAATGATACATCATACTCCATTAAATAACCATATAAACGGTCTAAATTTCAAAAGATTACCTTTACATTTATATTGCACTAGAAAATGAAAGTTAATATGAAATTATAATAAAGAGATAGTGCTAAAAAAGAGGAAAAAGTCGGGAACTTACTTTTGAACCCCAGTAGACAAGATTTGAAGATATTAGTATGAAAATGCAAACTCAATTAATTGAACCCTAAAATCTCTCAGTCGGTAGGTTATTTGAATTTGGGATCTTATGGGTTTCTATTTTGAGACGGATGTTTGAAGTTGTTGTCGCGATTTCCGCCGTGGAGAGGGTAATAGATTTTCAAACTATGAAATAGAGGAACGACTGTGATGAATGATTCAAACAAACCTGTTATCATTGAAATCTGGTGGTTATCTATATAGCACAGGAGTAGTGAAGTGTTGGGGAAGACAACAAATTGCTACGATCAGTTTACGTAAAAGGCGGTGATGGCTGAAGCGGCGTCATTTTGGACGACGGTGCCTCTTTTATATTTGTTTGGATTAGGATTAGGATTAGGATAATGCTCTCTACATTTCACTATTTTATTTGTTGGCCTTCAATGAATATTGTTTGTTCATTTGGTCGACCTACTTGGTCAAAATAGTAATATGCACACGGAAAGCACGAAATTTCTCATGTTCATTAATTAAAAAAGAATAATTCCAATGTCTTGTCAATAGTACTCTTTTCACTATAAATAATTAAACACCCTTCAAAATACCATCTCCCATAAACACCCTTCCATTTCTTTCTTCCTTTCTCTCACAAACAAATTTTCATACAGATCCGTTTATCCGAGGATACATAATAGGATACATGGTGGTGGGGAAAATGGCCGATAACGTACTTGCAAGTAAGTCCATTTCAAATGCTTCAGTTTTTCTACTTTTATACAATTTTGTTTCACACATCTTTACTTGGTTAAACTATTTCCAGTGGCGCATACTACAAGAGGAGTGCCTTCTCTCAACTTCATTTGGGCTCAATTTTGTGCTGCCAGTGTCTTTATGAGATTCAAGATTTTGTTTATCTTTCATAGAGGGTATTCAATCACTTCCAATGGTAAAAACGTTGACTTCATTGTTCCTACGTTGCTTGCATTCTTGCAGGTGAAGTATCAGGGAATAGACAAAAGTCCATTTATTACTCATTCC
>CAIGRF010027611.1:0-17177 GCA_903798235.1 Fraxinus ornus
AAGGTCTTAATTTTTTATTCTTTTTAAAATATCTTTTTATTATATGAAGGTAAAAGAAAGTAGAAGGGGAATGGTGATCACCTTGTATATGAAAATTTCATAATATTACACTAGATCCATATAAATTATATCTTTAATGAAAATCTTCAAAAATATTTTGAATTCTACAAAAGTCTCTAAAAATTTATAAAAATCTACAAAATACTTCTACCAATTTCATATAAATCTCTAAAAAATTACCATAAGTAACAAATCCAATTATTTTGTAACACACGAATCAAAGCAAAGAATCCTTTCAACTATTTTGTTTTGTATGGTCATTTCTTTTCACAATCATTTTTCCTTCTCCCCCTCCACTGCAAAGAGTTCCCCGTAAGGGGGAACCAAACTTGGAATCTTCCTCCATTTCCTTACAGTTCTTGCTCCTACCTATTACCTACCCACCTACCACAGTAAGCCCACTTTCTTCTCTCGCGACATGTGTATGTTTACATGGACTCTTTTTTGGAGTAACTTTTCTTGATAACAGAGTAAACTTGATTGTTAGCAGGTATATATCGTGATTACTGGGCGTATGGAGCGTAGAATCCCACCGGGAAGTTACTTCCAGTACTCTCCTTCTGGGGTTCATGGTTCACTTCAAAGGTCTGCATCTCTTACAGATCGTGAAAGGTTTGGACTTTGACCTTCTTTTCTGATTCCTTTATTTTCCTTTAATGCAATTCATTTTTTCTGTTTAACATCAATGTTTCTGTATATCCTTGAGGCTTTTATCTTTGTTTTTGGTTGATGGGTATAAATCTGAGCATGGTCAAATACGGTTTTAGTATTATATTTTTAGTCATTTTTCAAGTTTTCTCTGCATCCTCTAGGTTAAAATGTTGTTAATTGCCTACATTATTTGCAAGCCGCTAGTGGTTTTATCATTGTTGACATCTTCTAATTCTTTGTACAGGCTACATTATTATGTGTGTATAGCATTGAGTCACACTTAATGTGATTGTTACCTTAGTATGAACTTTTATTGCTGTCACGATGCAGTCTTCATCGTAAAAGAATTAGACACGAGTTTCTTGCTCCATCTTAAATTTGTATGCTCAAAGGGCATTTTCTGCTGTCAAATTTAGATTGGATACCCTCTTGTTTTCACCTGCCTAAATGAGGATGTTTAAGAATTTAAAACTAAAGTAACCTATTTGCTGACTCAAGTAACTAATTCTGTCTTATAAATTCTCAAAATGCTAAGTATTTTGTATCCATTAAGTCTTAACTTCCCTTTTTGTACAATTGGCTTTATACCGTGCTAGTTGAATATGAATTTCCTTTGCTATACACTTGGCTTTATAAGGTGCTTAGAAAAACTATTCTTTTATGATCTAATGTTAATTTTACATTGAGCATGCTTATTTGCAGTACATGATTTGGTTGGTTTGACATTGACAGATATTTGGCAGATTTACTGGCAGAGAGGAAAAAATTAGCACCATTCATGCAGATTCTCCCAGTTTGCAGCAGACTTCTAAATCAAGGTCGTTAATGTGCTACTAGGAGAGAGGCAAAATTAGCACCATTCATGTTCTAGTGGTCTACCTCTCGCTTTCCTAACTTTTTCTACTTTGACCATGTTGCTTGAATTTCAATAATCAGGACGAAAATTACACAAACTTTCAGGAAAAATCTTACAAGTGATCGTTGATTTAAGGAGACAAATTCTTCGAATATTTATCTTGTAGTACTTGATCTATTTTCAGTATGTGAAGAAATAATTTGCAGGGAACTTCTTCATGCCTTTGGGTGTTACTTTCGTATTCTGACGATAGAGAACTACCTAGTAAAATTATTCAGGACCGTAGTTAAGCCTGGGAATGCATCCAGTTAAGTTGAGGGAATATATTTGTGCTCACTTCTGCTAAACGTTAAATTTTTAATATCCATCTGCTGTTTACCTGACCCAAAAATATAACCGGCAAGCTGATTCTGATTTAGCTCAGCAAGTTCTTGAATGAAGCTTGATTACCGCCACACATTTGTTAATGTGATGCATCCAGCTTACTCCGTAATGTTTGTAGATATCAAGCATGACATAAACCTCTTTTCATTTACATCGAAGTTTAACGAGATCAAGCATATCAGTTAATTCTTCTTTAAACACAGTTTAAAACTGAATTCTACAATTTGAAACCAGATCAATAGTTTAAAACTGAATTCTACAATTTGAAACCAGATCAATAGTTTTTCAGTTCTTCAGCTAAGCAATACAGAATAAATGATCCTATTGAGTGCTTCAGCAGTCAAGTCAAAAACAGAAGCTTGATGCATATGTATCGATGTATACAATCTTCTATCCTTTAAATAAACTTGTCTCTAGATAACTTGTTGGTGTGATTTTAGGAACATATACCTTCAACACCAAGAAATGTGAAACTAATAGGCATGTTAAAAAAAAAAAAGGCTAAACATAGCAAGTTTCATGGTAAGGCGATTAAGCAGAGTACATTTAGGTGGTTTTATTCTGGTTTAGCTCTGTTTTCTTTTTAGCCATTGAGGTGAATCTAGGATCTGGTTTGAGATTTAAAAAAAATCAATCATTTTGTGAACATTTTGATGTTGTGAAAAAGAATAAGAAGATCAAGCCAAGCCATGGACTTTGTATAATTCAGTTCTTTAATTTTGTCAATATTTGCGTCTCCCATAATACAATGAGCATCTAAAATCTGTTCCTGTTAATGGGGTGGTAGAGTTGTGGGTTTGGTAACGTGTATAATTTTGACATCATTGCATGACATGACTGCCTCTAGATCTGAACCCTTTATTCTGTATTTCTCCATCCAGGCATCTTCTGTTGTGATTTATAGCCAGTTAAACCTAGAAAAAGAATCTAATAAATAATAATTGCATAAATGCAATCAATGACTCTATGGCTATGGTTGTGAATTATGATCCCTTCATAAGCATCTCATTTGGCACAGACCTGAATCTGACAATTTTGGCAACAGAAATGCTGTTAAATGTTTTAATCGCTGACTTGGCATAATAATGTTATACTAAGCATGGTATGTCTATCATCATATTTGAATAAATGTATTTGTTGATTTTATACCATCACTGGCTGGAATTCTATCAGTGAATTATGTATTCGAATTGAGTTGTCTAGAGATAAATTAGTTACTCAGATTGCAGCCTAAGGCAGATCCTTGTGTTGGATATCCACTGCAGGTGTTAAACTATTTTCTGTCAGTAATTCCTCTATTGCAATTTCACATTGAACTGTTTTTCAATTATCTTACATTTGCAGAAATCACGCGAGTATCAGGATTGGTATCTAATAAGCTAATAGAACTTGAAAGAATGGGGCATGATAATCTGTATAGGTCATTGGGTCAACAGCCTAATGGAGGGCCAATGAATGTAATGGCGTGGAATGCCATGCAAACTGAGGTGTGATCTATTTTATCTATTTTGGAAGTTAATTTGGCTATGGACTAATTTTGAATGTCAAGATGGATTTGATCATCTGTATGATTGTAAACATGATTATCATGGACTATATTTCTCCAATCTGTGATAATAAAACCAAAGTGTAAACACAATCTGCTAATTAATTGTTGATTTTTTTTCCTATTAGTCAATAACTTTGCTATCAAATTGTGGTCTGATGTTTTAAATCTGTGCTCTAATTTTTCAGTAATTTAGGAGCACATACTGCAAAGAACTTAAATGATGTGGTTGAAATATGTATGAAATATCACGTGAGAGTCTATTGCATCTAAAATCATTTGTAAGACACGTGCCATTTATGTCAACCAGCTTCATTGTATTACAAAGTTTAGGTTTCCAATTCTAAGATTTAATTTTGGAAGATATCTTTTGTAGCTGTCCAGAGAGCATCTTCTAACATAAAATCGTCAATTGTGTTTCCTTTTAAGAGTATTTCCTCAAGTTAACTAGGACTGTGTAACAGATATTACTTCTGGTAGAAAATCCTCAGCCAATTTAAAGAAAGTTTCCTTTCTTGATTAGTATCTGGACATTTGACAAAACTTCCCTTTTCTTCCATTGAATTGTGGTCTTATTTAAATAGTCATTCCCACTCGGATAAAAGGGGCACCACGAACAAGGAAGGGGTTTAATATCCCCTATTTCTATCTATTGATGAGACAACTATCTTTTCATGATCCATCAGAAAAGTTTGCAGGTGAGAGTTCATTTATATAGCGACCTACACTATGAAAACTTGAAGGATGTTGTTCAAATTATTATTAAATGACACTCGTTAAACGGTTGCAGCTAAAATCATTTTTTGAGGCACATGCATTTTATGTTATCATTTTACAAAGTTAGGGCTTCTAAATCTACGACTGAATCTGGGAAAGATGTCTTCCGTTATTGTGCACAGAGCGTATTCTGACATTATGTTTTGCTTCCGTATAGAATTATTTCCTCCAGTCTGCAAGGAGCATGCAATACGGTCAATTTAAACTTTAAAGGAAGTTACAAAAATAAAAACATAGCATAATTACGAACATTTTGGCCATTTAAATAAAGTTACATTTCTTGAACTAGTTTCTGGACATTCATCGAAATTTTTATTTTCTTATATAGATGCATCATTGTTCTCATTTTAAATGTTCCTAACCACCCACCCACACCCAGCAAAAATAAAATAAGCACCCACCCACACCCAGCAAAAATAAAATAAGTCGTGCAAACAAATTCCTCACATTCTCCTACAGTTTGTGCTAGATGTGTAGTACTCTCATACTCAAAATGAGAATGGATACATCTGCTACTTACCCGAAAAACAGAGCAATAGTTTGGACTGTCATGCTTAAATAAAAATGTATTTGGATCCTCCCATTTGCAACATGTCTGTAGTGTGGTGTTGATCAACACGTATATCTTAAGCATTCTATATCTCAGATATGTAACTGTTTATTCATCTAAAGACCTTTATGATTTCTTCACTTGTATGAAAGTACAAGCATTACGTAGCAACGTTTTGCTCATAGCTATTTTTAAAATTCCTTCGGATGTTTGCCATATGTATGTAGCCTGATGTCATTTTATATAGATGACGTGTAGTCTTTAGATGACTAGAGAGTGACTTGTATTGATTTTTTATTTAGTGGTTTTTCGCTAGAAATTCTGAAATGCAGTGGAGTCTGCCTTGTTTTGGTTTTTTGTTCCTATCAAAACACATAGCCACTCCACTATTAGGTTGCATTGAATTAGTTAGTATCTCAAAACTATGGCTAATCATGGCAGTCCTTAGACTGGTTCATTGGTGGCTTCAGATAACACAGTTGGTGGGCTTGCTGAGATCTCAGTGCGCCCGTATTTGAGACGAGGCCATTAATATTTGAGCAACTTTAATGCATTGAATTGCTGCAGTCAACTAAATTTTCTTGAAACTGACTGGAAAATGGACATGTTAATGTACCTTCATCAGGAAGATAAGTTCCCTCAGAAAATGGCTCCGTTTCACCCATCTTCTCTAAATTGGAATGCAGTACCTGGTACAAGAACCACTCCAGTCATGAAAAAGGTTATCCGACTGGATGTTCCTGTGGAGAAATACCCAAGTGTGAGTAAAATTATCTTTTGGGAAATACAGTTTGGTTATTTATCTTTATCCATATTGTTGTAAGATATAAAAAGTAACTTCTAACTTGAATTTTTGCAGTATAATTTTGTTGGCCGAATCTTGGGACCACGTGGAAACTCTTTAAAAAGGGTTGAAGCCTTGACAGAATGTAGAATATATATAAGGGGTCATGGCTCAGTGAAGGATACTCTTGAGGTACCAATTCGTTTTACTTTTGGTTATATGCCATGGTTGTGAAAAGCATTGATGTTAATAAGTGTCTGTTAGCTGCTACAAACCAAATTGAGGAGGTAGATTGCAAATTCATGTAAACAGCTACACTGTTTTATCACTTCAAGCCCATGTTTGGTCCGGATTAAAATCTGATTTTAATCCTAGTCAAAGTCAAACAATCAATATTAACCACATCTTTTATAGGTCTCACAACTTTTCAACCACACATTTCAAAAACTTTTATCAGAATCTACTAAAAATCTAATTTTAATCTCCACCAAACATCCTCTAAATATAAACATGACTTGTTTGATTACTGTTCTAGATATTATATTTTTCATACAGCCTTCTAGAAGGAAGGATATCTTGAGTTATAGGTGGTCGCAAATAGCTCTTTACAACTATTATCACCTTGTCGATGGGTATCTCCCTTTACATTTTTGTATGCTTTACATTTTAAATTATGGATGATCTCAGTTGGACTTGGAAAAATATTTTCCGTGGAAAAGATTTTTTTGCTTTCTTCTCAAAAACTGTAACTTGAAATTGTAATTGCACCTTATTTAAAGTCAAATATGATACAAGGATAAGAATGTAGTTCAATGCAGGTCTATACTCAACCATTTTCAATGGCATCACCAACCTTTACTGGTTTTGTTACCAACATGAATTTACTGTTTTCCAGCTGTGAGGCGAGAGGTTGAGCGAATGTTGGTCGTATCTTTTCAAATTTCTCACAACTGTGTCCTTTGTCTCCTTAGGAATCGAAACTAAAAGACAAACCTGGAAACGAGCACCTAAACGAGCCACTACACATCTTGGTGGAGGCTGAATTTCCCGAGAACATCATAGACGCCCGCTTGGATCATGCAGTAGCAGTACTTGAAAAACTGTTAAAACCTGTGGTATGGATTTGAACAGCTTTGCAGCTGTTTGATATCTGTAAACCCATATTATTTATAGGCTTCTTACTGTTTCTCCCTTTTTTTCCTTTCAGGATGAATCCATGGATGTTTACAAGAAGCAACAGCTGAGAGAGTTGGCTATGCTAAATGGTACTCTACGGGAAGAAAGCCCTAGCATGAGCCCGAGTATGAGCCCAAGCATGTCTCCTTTTAATAGCAATAGCATGAAACGAGCTAAAACAGGAATATAACACTACACGATAACTTATGGCATCTCTTGTGATATAGAAGTTGCTAGCTTGCAATTAACATTCTGATGATATGTGTAAAAGGTGCTCGCGACACCAATTCAGCCAAATTCATTTTGGATGGATTAGAATGACTCCAGTCTCCATGCTTTGCTTCTGCACACAATGTTGGGAACTGGGACAGAAAATGCTTCATTTCAAGAAGATTGAAGAAAATTTTGCTTTACTTTTGACAGTCTATATATATATATATATAATTTTTTTTTTTTTTTTGTTTCACGCAACACTACCTTATTTAGATTGTTTTAAGCTTTATACTTTAGTTGCAATAATGCCATTCTTGTGCTCCGTTACTACTTTCTTCAAGAGCTAAATAGCCTATAACAGTTTTAAGTTATTTGGAGATTTCTATTTCCTACGTACAATTCTGGCAAACTTCATTCAGAAAACATGGTTCAATATTGATATATCGTCTTAACCTTTCATGTACTATGTTGCTATCTATTGCTTTTTGTTGAAACTTGCTCTTTTGGTTCTGTTATGATGCTAATATTCATACCTCTACACTAATAGATTCAGGTTTCTCACGTCTCTTCATTTACTCAACTTCAAAAGTTCCAAAACTGATCGCTTGGGTTTCGGTCTTCGATTAGTTACTTTTATTTGCATATTGCTGCTAGTAGATTTAGCAGGAGGGATGTGAACAGTGTCATTGCTGAAAATTATGCAAACTTGACTGCGTTTGGACGCATTTTCTTGACTAATCTGAATTTGCCTAGGCGATTTGAGCTCAAGGCCTGTTGTTGGTTTTACACATAATCCATTCCTTGAAGTCACTTGTTAAGATTGTAGTTGTTATTAAACTACATAGATTCTTGTGCTCCAAAGTTTGCCATATACCACAGGCTCATGGCTCAATCCCTTTTGTACCTATGTATTATGCATATAGTTAGAAAATGTCTTACCAGACCCATGGTAAAATCCCAATTTTACAATCCGCGAGAACTTGTGGGAGCATGTATGTATTGTTCTGTCTTTTGTCTTTTTTTAACCCCTATTTGGTTAACTAAAAAGTTATATAATTTAAAGTAAATAATTAATTTTAATCACATATTTTTTAGAAATTCATTATTTTTTTGAATCATATATTTCATTAATTTTTATTAAAATCTACTAAAATTTGATTTGGGCTAAGTTACAAAGTCAATGAAATAACTATTATTGAAATGGTAATTTTGATCTATAATAACTTTCAAAGAACAATAAAATAATGTTGATTTGGGAATTGTTTGTATGTGAATTATAAATAGATAGGAATGAATACTGGATTAGTAGGTAATATTAGCGGTTTTCATGACATGTGAGGATAAGATTGGTTTGATTGATTATAAATTATTGATAAACATTTGCCAAAGATTTGCTGATTTTATGCCCTTTAATTTCACAAGCAGATTTCATAAATTTAACCTTTGTTTGATACCTATTACTTTTAAAATATATTTTTCTTTCTTTTATTTTTAACTATACATTTTTCAATAAAATAATATTACACGTAAATTCAGAATTTTCCTTATTTTTTTTACTCACACATTCTCCATCAAAATATTATTCTAAAATACATTTTGAGTTCCAAAATGGGGCTCAAACCGACTCTTTTTCAAACATATTCAAAAGATCCAACAAACGGCTCTTTTTCATTTTTTTGGTAAAGTCTTTTGATCTATTTTGGGTGACACCATTTATGAGAAGTTGAAAAAATCGGTGCTTGTGAATTTTTGCAATTTCTCATATTCTTTCTAATTTTACTCTCGATAAAAATAATTATTTTCAACAGACATATTCGATTCAAAACTAAATTGTAAATAAAAATACATTCAACTAGTTTTATAAAGTAAAAATATCACTGTAATATATATATATTTCCCTCTTTCTCTTAAAAGAGGGGATCCCAGATTCACTGTTCATTTTTGTCACGTAAGTTTTTCCATTATAATTGGTTTTTCTACGGTACAAACTGGTTTTTCTACAATACAACCGACTAGAAAATATCTTGTTTGTTCCATGTATAACCGACTATAAAATATCCTATTTGTTCCATGCATATATAAGGTATTGCAGTGATTATTTCTTGTAATATAGCTCTCTCACAAATTGCGACAATCATTTTCACATTCCTCTATACTCCGTCGTCTCCGACTCTAATTTGTGGTGTGTGAAGTCTAACCTGAAGGTTTGTTATATAACATTTCTTCCTGCTACTTTTGTTTACGCTTTTTCTCAGTGAGCACATCAAAACAATTTGGTAAGGACTTTCGATTTTTTCAGTTTTGTTTAGTTTTACGTTTCGATATTTTCTGTTAAAATATAAGCTTAACATTTATTGTTTTGCCTGATAGGCTTAGATTTTATTATAAAGAATAATAAAGAAAAAGAAACGTTTAGAATTATAGAGAGCAGAGTGAAGAAGAGTAGAGATAAATAAGAAAGAAAAAAAAAAGGTTGAAAGCAAACAAAATAAAGGACTAGAATTGCTCTTCGAATAATGTTGTATAAAAATCATGATTTTGTTGTAGATTATATAAAAATAAATAAATTCTGGGCATATGCTCCGCACAATCCGGAGCAAATGCTCCGCACACCGAGCAAGTGCTCTGTGTGCAGAGCCATGCATGCTCTGCATTGCTCCGTATTGTGCGGAGCAAGTGTTCCGCACATTTCGGAGCTGTTTTTTTTTTATTTTTTTTTTAGTTTTTTGCTCCATTCCATACCTATATATAATAAATTCAAAATTCTTTCGTGTTTCCACACCTGTGCCTTTTTTATTTCCTTTTTTCTTTCGTCGAAAATTCTACTTATTTATATTTTACACAAACTGTAAATACAATTTCATTTATTAATAATTTATTCAAAAATATTAAGCAATATTCAATTCCATATATACATCAAAATCAAAATTCCTTTCGGGGGCGTTGCTCCCGAATACTTCAATTATTTATTTTTATTATAATTTTCTTTACTTGTCATATTTTTAGTAATTCCAAATTCTATCAAATATTGAATTTGTTTCCAGTTTTTTTAGGTTGGAAGATATCATTCTCAAATTAAATATATTAAAATTTTCAACTTCAATTAAACTCTCACACCTAATTTCATATTGTTCTTGAGGTAGTGAAATGAACTTTACTATTCTCATTAGTAAATAAAAAATTGTCTCCAACTCTTTGTACATATTTTTATGTTAATCTGATTTTCATTCGTTAACATTGTGTAAAGTCTGACTGCTATTTATCTCTCGAATTTTTTTCTCTTCATTTTGCTTGGGTGAAAAGGTAAGAATTTTTTCTCTTCTAAAAATTTAGCTTTATTCAATAATGTTTAATTAGTCTTTATTTGTTGATAGTAGCATACAGAAAATGTTTATAATTTTCTTTAGATTTCATTTCATCAATATTTGAGACGGCAATTTCAATGATTATTACTATTGCATTGAATTTTACAATTTCGTTACTTGACTTTAAATTTATGCATTTTATAAATGTTATATATACTAGAGTTTTATGGCTTATATCCATCAATTTTATTTAACATTGTGCTACAGTTGATATTATTATTATTATTGGTTAGTTCTTTGACTAATAAGATATTTTCTATTTTATTCAGATCAATGGTATATTTATTGTCCTAATGAATTCTTTGCAAGCTGGTAATGAAGAGCCTGAGTTTATTAATTTTGAAAGTATTTTCGAAAGCACAAGTAAATCATATAATACTTTCATTCGCAAACAACAAAATCAAAGGCAGGCATATAGGAGGAATCGAGTTCAAACCGTAAGTATTGATCATCGTAAAAGGATAAATGATCCTATGTTATCTCAAAATAATAATTCTGGTGTTGTTTATGTGCATGAATCTATAATACATTCTTATTCTGAGAGTTCCACTTCAAATGAAGAATCGACTAATGCTTTTGATTATGAATTATGTGGAAGTTTTAACCTATTAAATATACCAACTACTGCATATGTGTTACCAACATGCAACTATTGTAAGTATTGTGGTGCGCGAAAATTTAGTAGAGAAACAAAAGGTTTTTGTTGCTGTGATGGAAAAGTAAGACTTTTTATGCCTGATTCACCAAATGAACTGTACGATTTATTTATTTCTAAAGAACCTACATGTATGGAATTCAAAAAAACTTTCACGTGGATATAATAACTACTTTGCATTCACTTCATTTGGTATGAAGTACGACAAGGAACTCTTTAAAGCATACCGAGGTATTCACATATTTAGAGTTCAAGGACATATATATCACTATGTAAATCAACTTATACCACAAAATAATATGCCAAATTATATGCAATTATATTTTTATGATACAGAGAATGAAATTCAAAATCGTATAAAAATTTCTGAAAATTTAGTAGAATCTACTTTGATTCTTCTAATTGAAATCTTAAAAGGAAATTCATATAATAGATTCTTTAGGTCTTTAAGTAATATAACCAATTTGCACGATCATCGAATACAAATAAGATGCCACCCTGGACTCGATAAGAGAGTTTTCAATACTCCTTCAGCGTCTCAAGTAGTTGCTGTTTGGGTTGAGGAGGATGAGAACGCAAATAACCATATTCTTGATATTACTATATATGATCAATTCTGGTGATTTGCATAGGGTTCATTATTATTATAATTGTTACGATCCTTTACAATATCCTTTGCTTTTCCCATTCGGTGAATCTGGTTGGCATGAAGACATTCAAAGATATAAACACACATCTTTTCAACCTGAGAATTTGATTAACCATGTTGCTGTTCCTAAAACAGTACATTCTGCAGTTCAAATGATTGAAAAAGAAGCTGAAGGTTTGCTAATATACTTTCTCATTTGTTTCTAATTTTAAAAATATAGATATTTTAATTACATATAAAAATTGTTTCATTTTTTCTCATGCAGTGCTTTATAAAATGAAGAAACGGTCTCAGGTTTCATGTCGTGAATATTATGCATACAAACTCAAATTAGGCCTACTAGTAAGTTTGTGTTGCTCCACATTGGTAGACTTTTTCAGCAATATGTTGTAGATATGTATGTTAAAATTGATATAGCCAGACTAGATTACTTTCGCAATAACCAGAAACAAATTCGTGCTGAACTATATCAAGGTATTGTAGATAGTGTCGAAAATGGGGAAATAAGAGGGTACAAAATTGGAAAGAAATTTGTTTTACCACAATCATTTACTTGTGGACCTAGAGATATACTAAGGAGATACTTAGATGTTATGACTCTTGTCCAACGTTATGGAAAATCAGATATATTTTTAATTATAACATGTAATTCGAATTGGCCAGAAATTAAGCAAGAATTGAAATATAATGATGATGTTCAAAATCGATCGGATCTAATTGTACGTGTATTTAGAGCAAAATTAGAAGAGCTTAAAAATGATTTGTACAAGAACAATATTTTTGGTCCTATTGTTGTTCATATATACATGATTGAATTCCAAAAAAGAGGGTCTATTGATGATTTTAAACCGTGACCATAAGATTTCTTCCTCTCAACAAGTTGATATGATAGTCTCTTGTGAAATTCCTGATAAAAACAAGTACCCTCATCTTTATTCAGTTATTGTAAAGCATAATATGCATGTCCCTTGTGGAAATCTTAATCCCAAAAATGTATGTACGGTGTCAATAGTGGTTGTAAGAATAAATATCCGAGGAATTATTGTAATACTACTATATTTGGAGATAATTCATACACATTGTATAGACGTCGTAATAATGGTATTAATATTAAAGTTAGAGGTCAAAAGTTAGACAATCATTGGGTTGTACCATATAATCTTTATTTAAGTGCAAAATTTGACTGTCATATCAACGTTGAAATATGTTTTTCTATTAAAACTGTAAAATATTTGTATAAATATGTATACAAAGGACATGATCTAATTAGTTTTTTCGTTAGCAAAGATGAAAAAGACAACGATATTGATGAAATATCTGTTTATCAATCTGCTGGATGGATATCTCCACCTGAGGCTGTGTGGAGGATTTTTTCATTCAATTTGTCAGAAATCTATCCAATTGTTTATTCTTTACAACTTTATATCGAAGATCATCAACAAGTTACATACAAAAATATGGATGATTTATCTACTATTATTGAAAATGAAAATACAAGGAGAACAATGGTAACTGAATTTTTCCGATTGAATAAAGCAAACGAATTTGCTCGAACGATTTTGTATCGAGATATCCCAACATATTTTGTTTGGAATGCAAATCACAAAATTTGGACTCCCAGAAAGAAACATATTGTTATAGAATGAATTGTCTCAGCGAATCCATCTAAAGGAGAATGATATTTCCTTCGCATTCTTAACCATATTAGAGGGCCAACATCATTTGACGATATAAGAACTTTCAATGGAATAGCTGTTGGTACATTTTGATAAGTTGCACTTTTACATGGTTTATTAAGTGGAGACAATCGTTGTAAAGAATGTCTATCCGAAGCTATTATTTACGAAATGTCTTGTTCTTTACGATGGCTTCTTGCTACACTTCTTACACTGTACAATCCTAATTATCCAAAGTTACTGTGGGAATTTAAATCTTATATGATGGATGATTACGTACATCAAAATATACATGTTGAAGTTGCTGAAATACGAGCTCTGGAGGATATAAGTTCTATTTTAGAATCCCTGGGTAAAAATATAAATGATTATGGAATCGTGCCGTTTAATGTAAATATAGATGAAGATGAAAGGTTAACAAGAATGGTTGCAGAAGAAACAATTAATTTGGATATTCAAGGAAGCTTTGCTTGTACCACAACGTTAAATAAAGAACAACAGTTTGCATACGATATAATTATGGAAAAAGTAGAATCTAAATCAAGTGGTGCTTTCTTCATCGATGGTCCGGGAAGGACATGTAAGACTTTTTTTTTATACAAAACACTCTTAGCTGGTGTAATGTGTCGACATTTAATTGCTTTGGCAACTGCGTCCTCTTGAGTAGCTGCATCTTTATTACCTGGAGGTCGAATAACTCATTCGAGATTTAAAATTCCTTTGAACAGTTGGAGAAGTCAACTGCTCTGGTAGCAAACAATCAGTTTTGGGAACTTTGTTGAAAATGCCTAGGCTAATAATTTGGGATGAGGCACCTATGGTAAATCGTTGTGCTATTGAATCTGTAGATAAAATGTTTAGAGATATGACTGATTATAACTTGCCTTTTGATGGAAAGTAGTCGTTCTTGGAGGAGATTTTCGTCAGGTTTTACCAGTTGTACCGAAAGGAAAAAAAGAAGACATAATGAAAGTTAGCCTGGTTTTCTCATATCTATGGCCTTTATATATATATCTACCATTAGTTGAAAATATGAGAGCAAAGTTCGATTCCACGTTCTGCGATTACTTGCTTAGAATTGGAGATGAAACAGAACAAAAACATACTTGTAAGTGTATTAAGCTTCCAAATAGTATGATTTTACCGTTCGAAGATGAAATCACGTCTCTGAAAACTTTGATACATTGTGTTTTTCCAAATATAAAAGCTTATGCTGATCATTTACATAACATGATAAATCGTGTTATTCTTACGCATACAAATGAATGTGTTGACTATATTAACAAACTTCTGCTTGAACAAATTCCTGGTTAAATTTTCACATACTATAGTTTCGATGAAGTAATTGAGAAATTGGAACAGAGTCTGCAAGAAGATTTCTTGAATACTTTGACATCAAATGGTATTCCACCTCATGAATTGAAACTCAAGGTAAATTGTCTTGTAATGTTATTGCGGAATATTAATCCTTCCGAAGGGTTATGCAATGGAACACATCTTACTTGTCGAAAATTTGAGAGAAACGTTATTCTTGCTGAAATCACAACTGGTGAATATCGTGGAATACAAATTTTTCTACCAAAAATTCCTTTTATACCCCTTAAATCTGATCGAACCATAATTCTATTCAAAAGGACTCAATTTCCAATTAGACCATGCTTTGCAATGATAATAAATAAAGCACAAGGTCAAACACTTGATTTTGTCGGTTTGTAATTTTCTGTCATGGTCAGTTATATGTAGCGTTATCAAGAGAAAAAATAAGTAAATCTCTAAAAGTTTTACTGAAATCATCAACCACAGATACTTCGCACAACTCATGTACTAAAAATGTTGTCTATAAGAAAATTCTTTTCTTTTTACATTCATAGAACAACCTTCTCGCAGGTATATTTTATGATGTTTGAAACATTATTAAAATTTCCTGTCATTCGGTATTTTCATAATTTATTTCGTATATATTTATAAAACAGTATTTTAATATGCAGCAAATAATATTTTTGATTTTATATACAGATTATCGGAAGTTCTATTGATGTTATTCAAAAGTTCATATCAATTCTCTACTGCATCTGTATATTTCACATGTATGAATTAATTTAAAAATATAATATAATTTTTTTATTAAGATCTAATACATTATGTCATTTTATTTTTCCAGCATTTTATAGTTCTCAAAAAACAATTTTCCATTATTTCTTAGATTATGTACCACATTTTTCTGCAAATGAAATATTAATTCATCAAAAAAAAATGTCATATCGGTGTAAGCGGTGATCCATCTCACATGTCCTTTCTGAGTAAGTTTTGTATCCATACAATATCCATTGAACTCTTGATAGGTTTAATATAGTAAGACTAAAGAATAAAAACAAGTACACACTGGTGTTGTAGATAGTGATCTCTGTGTTTCTCTTTTTCAGTTGTCATCTATGTACTATTATTTATCATTTCGCAAATTCCTCCGAATCAATTTTTTTTTGTTCACGGAACCTTTAATGTAAAATCTCCCTTATATGGAAACCGGTTTTGTAGGTATTTGATATCTGTGATCCTCCATGTAAATTAATGAAACAAGTTAATATATTACCTCAGTCTTTAGGATTTGCAGTTCAGTAGATTCCTCAAGTATGATTAGTCTGTTAATGATGTTTTCATTACTTTAGTCGAATATATTCATTAACATTAACAATATGATTGGACATAGGTTTTCTGTTACTAGCAAGAGTCTCATCTTCTCGAAGGCATCCACGATTAGTGTATTCGTACAATTTGTAGTTTATCAAAATCTTTTAATGTTGACATGTGGCATGTTACACAGAGCGCGTCTCAATGGAGTACAAGAGAATGAAATAGAGAAGTTCATTTCCTATTTTAAGTCATGTATAATACCTCAAGAATGTGGAGTTGCTTCAGGTTTCAAGTATGTGGAGCCCAAAAAGAATAAAACCCGCTTGTATGTATGCAAAGGAAAGCACGTTGTTCATGTACAAGAGGTAAGTTTAAGTTTCTCACTCTTCCTGGTGATGATTTATCATAAAAATCTTTTTACTAACAGCTTCTTATATCTTGGACAGGTGTGTTTTGCTCGATTTTCAGTCAATCATGACAACATCTTTATTCTCGATACCAAGTCTAAAATCTTTCAGTTAAACGGCTCCAACTCATGTATTCAAGAAAGGGCTAAAGAACTGGAAGATTTAGTGCAAGAACAAGAAGGAAATTGTTTTTAAGAGTGGCGGACCAACTATAATGTTTCCAAGCTTTGGAAATTACAATGAGATGCCTGAGGATTGGGAACTGATGAGAGTTTCGACCGGGCCCAACCCATTGCACCATAATGGCCATACTCCAACAAAGCCCCAGACGCCATGAAAACTAAACTCTTCTCCCATTTTATTTTAAGTTCAAAAGACAGGAAAAAGAAAAAGAAAAACAAACAAAAAAAGTCAATCTATAATTTGGTCTAAATATAATATATATATATATATTAGTGTAGAGTAACTTGGGTCCTTTGCTCATTTTTCTTATGTTTCTTTTTGTCTTGGAATCTATGGATGACCTTATACTGTATGTAAGTACTTGTAGGCTTTTTCAGGGTTTTAAGGGGACATTATGCCCCGTTTTGTTGCCTACTGTTCATGGTATTTGTTAGGGTGTACACACATGCTAATTAATAGTTTATCTTTTCAAGTATTTGCATGATTATTTTGCATACCTTCACATACTTGCATACGCATCAAGTGAAGGCACAAGAAATTGAACTTGTGATGGTGTTAAAATATAATTTTGACAGCATAATGACAATTGACCAGAAACCACAGTAGAATCACAT
>CAIGRF010027623.1:8317-30553 GCA_903798235.1 Fraxinus ornus
GATAAAATAAAATATTATACTTCTATCAAAATTGTTTAAAAGTATGCGGGAAAATAATTCATAAACGGAACCAAATATCTTTATCATCATGCTCATAATTTATGCTACAATTTCATTTCGAACATTTCTCGAATTAAATATGAGGACGTATATCTCATGCTCAAAATTTTTAAATAAACATCTTACGTACGTGCGGTCCGTTAGATGGTAGTTGATTGGTGAATGCTAGGTGCCAAGAACCTTGTTCAAATTCATGTTTGTTAACTAAAACATTTATAACAGCATCATATCATATAGTTTAATAGTCTTTTTTTTTTTTTGCCTTTGTCTTGATGATTTGAATAACGTGTAACTAAAAGGCTTCTAGGAGGGGGGGCGTCACCATTGGACCACTTAAATCCCAAACTTTCCTTAGACAGTTTAAGTTTTTTTGACAAAGCCTTTCAATCTTGCGAATATGTAAATCAAGAAAACTCAAGCAATGAGTAAAAAAAAAACTAAATTGTCTTTTGAAATAAATTTTCTAGAAAACATTATTAAATCTCAAATTATATCATTAAATAAATTCATAGGTAAAAAAATAATTTTTTTTTCATCAAGGGCACATAAATATTGATCATATGTGAACTTAAACTACACACATTAAACAATGTTAGGCTAGACAAATAGCAATTATTACAAATAACATTCAAACATAAAAGTTTGATACTAATATCTCTTTGAAATCAATTTAAACGATTATACAACAATTATTAATAACTAACATTTAAACAAGGAACAAATCTGTTAGTTATCATTTAAATTTTTTTTTTTTTTTTTTTAACAAACTACATTAACTAGTTGATTCAACTGAGGTCATCTAATATCACATTATAAGGATCAACAATAAAACTGAGACCATTAATATTCAAATGGGATAAAAACATTTTCTAGTATAAATCTACCCGAATATTTATTCCACAACAATTATGCTGAAGACAAAATTTTAATGCCACGACTTTTCAAGAATTAGAATATAAGACACGAATCTATATAGAAACAGTCTTATACAATCATATAAGAATATAATAAAATTACAAGTTATTTAGACAATTATTTAATCATTGATTCATTCACAAAGCTTACTGTACATTTATACAACTACTATTTCATCTTATATATTTTACCATGACACATTAAAGAAATTTTCAGCTTAGAATCAATTTATTAGAAAACAAAATTGTATTGTTTCACGTGGACAATATACAAAACAAAAATAAGAGAAGGAGATGCATCACTTAGAATTTCCTTTGACTAGCTTAAGTGTAGTGGATAAGATTGATGAATGAGCAATTAAACTCAATGACTACTGGTGCATTCTTGATGGTTTTAGGAAGTATTTGAGATGCAAATTGTCATGTGCAAAGTGCCATGTGTGTGAGAAAGATTAGGTGCCGTTTGTGTTGGAGACTTGAAGATGCCATGAGTTGTATGATTAAAAACCGGGTTCAGACCGTGTGATTTTTTTTGAAGATGAGTACCGTATGTGTTCGTTTTCAAGTGCAATGTTTTCAATGTTTCAAAAATGGTGTTGCCGATTTTCTTGTTGAAATGTCGAGAAGAAAATGAAGAGAAATAAATGAAGGTGCTTGTTTGTTAGAAGAGGTTGAAGGTGTGCTATGCGTGTTCATGAGAGAAGAATGACTGCAACTGCAATTTCTTTTTCACCATTTCACGTCATTGTTCATCCGTGAACAGTGGCATTTCAATGTTTTTTTTTTTTTTTTTAAGTCTATAGAAAAGTAAACATTTGCTCTGATACCATACTGTAACGCTCCAAATTTTATTGACTTAACCATTTGAACCTTAATATACGGAATTGAATAAAACAAAATCATTTTAAAACAAATTTACACTTTTTTTTTTTAGCTACACGTGCACACACACACACACACACACCTTCTTTTTTTAAATACAATATTTAAATAATAATAATAAAAAAATCAATTAGTAACCACTTTTATAAATTGAAAAATCTTGGGCCTAATTTATTCGAATCGACTTTTTCTTGAGCCTAATATATATGATTAATTTCGAGCTATTCAATGAGCCCAATGTCGATATATTATCATTACTCAATCGATAATTAAATGTTTGGCCCAGATAAAATTGAATTTAATATATATCACTTTTGTCCATCAACTGTCAAAATAGAAAAAGTAGTAGATGAAATAAATAATTTTGTTTTATAAATTTTCGGGGTATTACAATCGTATCCTGTTGATCCATTCTATCTCTACATTCTCCAAATACGACATTCCTCTGCTCGAATTGTTGTTGTATGGCTCTCATCATGAAGGCTTGATTGTCACCTTCTCTCTAGATATCAATTCTTCTTTATTAGACACCCTAATAACTAGAATTTGCATGCCTCATGTGTTTGCACACGTGTTTACAATATAATGTGGAGTTGAAAGACATGTTATATGTGGTTATGAAGGTAGAGAGGCATTTAAAAAGAAAAGAAGCAGCTAGGTATTCTTTGGGTTCTTTCCTTCTTAAAAATAGTGGGATTGTAATAGAAGTGATGGGGTTAATTCAAAGGTTAAGACCGAACTACCATGGGGAAAATAAAAAATAGCTAGCAAAAACACAAGGTGGATTCCCAATCTCTAATGAATAGGGACTCAAATATTTTAGTTGCTTGGGACCATGACACATTGCTTTTCAATACCCAGACAATATGGCAATGATCTTGCATGATAATGAAGAAGTTGGTAGTGATAATGATATTGAGTTAATATCACTATCACTCACCACTCATACAATCCATAGTTAGTCGTACATTGATACCAAATGATGTGAACCCAGATATCAATAGTAACTACGAAACCCACACAAGATTGAATCACAATCCCAAGGAAATGAAATTCCCGATTTGAAGCTTGACCTAATAATTTATTGAATCAAGGAATCAAAGTTATAAAAGAACTTGACCCCTTAATCATAAAAATTATGAACTTACTATGAAATGGTTAAATGCCACAATAATGAAATCCTTGATAAGTTTGAAATTAAGTTCAATGAAGAACAAGAAGAAAACAACTTTTTTTATTTAATCTCTCAATAATGGTTAATATTTAATGAAAAAGAATGAGGCAATGAGCCCTATATAAAGGGAACTCATAAAAACATTAAGCAATTTGAAAATAATATAAAAGTTACCAAACAAAAGATTTCTAATGAAATTAAAACAACTTATAAAAGCGGCCCAGAAAATGCATGTGTGGCCACGTAGGGTACTTTTTTGCAGCCGCAAGAAAGACTTGTTTTCTTCTCAAGTGGAGATTATGTGCAAGTACGGCCACACCAATTTTAGAACTATGCGGTCGTATGGTTTGCTGTGAGTTCTTCTTTTTCTTCATATGAATCAAGTTCAACAATTGGGGTTTTTCTTTCATGCCCAACATGAAACCTAGTGTTTTGCTTGTTGCAATTGAAATCTCGGCCATGTAGCTTGAACAAGTAATCACATGGCTTCCTTAATCTTCTTTGCTCGTGATCTCGTCATTGATCTTTCTTCCACAATCGATGGATCCTCGCTAGCTTTTGTCCCATGGTTCTCATCATTATTAAAGAGAAAAGGTGAGAGGTGTAAGAGAGAGAAAGTAGGAGGTTGAATAATAATATTTAAATGATATATATATACCCCTCGATCACCTTGCTGTTTATATAGTATATTGAAACCAAAGATCATAAATCCATAGTCCAACATATTTATCCTGAATTTGTAAAAGTATATACATGCTATTTCAAAATTCATACAGGATCCCCAAAATATAATACAACTGAAGTCCACAAAATAACGATGCAGGTCGTCATCTATGTACATCGAATCTGAAATCCTGTAACAGCTCCACAGCCAGCCATGCCTTCTATGAAGTTCCATGCTCATCTACAATGCAAGAACTACATAAGCTAAGACTCAGTAAGAAAAAATCATGCATGTCATGGGTATGCGTAATAATTGTATTTGACCCCATGCTATTTACTTTGAACCTTATGCTAAGGGAGTATCATGCTCAAATATTCATCAAAATCAACTCGAAATCATTGAAATCATGCATTGGGCCCTTGACCCACCTACTATGCACCAAATAGAGCTCTGCACACTATCAATATCAATAATCAATAATCAAATGACCAATATAACATCGACACCGGCGATGGACCATCTTCTTGTGACCACTAGAGGCTTATCCCCTAACTATCCCTATGATCACCCCAGAAGTATCCTACCTCGTAGAGCTAATAATCATAATATCACAAAAGCATAGACGGGTGGTTCACCCTCCTGTGATCACCAAAGGCCCACCCTCGATCTTCCTTTACAATCAACCAGGAAGTATTACCCGTTGTGCCAAAACATATCACATCAGCATGCCTCACATGCCTCGGTGCCCTAGTAGTGGTCAATAAGATATTTTATGAGGAAATCTCAATTTTACAATCATGTTGTGCATGCTAGATTTTCAACCATGGACGTATGTCGTGCATGAAGATGAAAACGCTCATGAATGATATACTTAATCAAAACCGATGTCATTATATTCCGAAATCACATACTCAATGATCATACGCATCATATGATATACAATGACTCTCGAGGTAAATACCGAGGCTCTATATGTTGATACTTTTGATACTAGTAGAGTTAACATTTTATTTTTGTTACTTACAAATGACTTTGGAAAGAAAAAATACCCTACCCCTAACATGGCTTCTATCTTGAGAGCCACTTCTACAATGAGCTCTCGGTATTTGAAGCCATCTTTCGATGCTGCCAAGCATGTTAGATGAAAGCTTGTACGCTTCGGCAAGGAGCATACTGAGAGGAGGCGGACGGACCAATGGGAAAGTAGAGAAGCCCTAGAAAAAGATGAAGCTATCCCATGCCACTAGCTTTGTTTCTAGGACATTCAATACATCAAGTGACCCAGTGGCTATGCTGGCCCTACCCCCACCTCTTGCTAAGCTGATGTAGTCTTCCTTTATTGCTACAAAAGCTCAAAAGGCCATATAGGCGAATGAAGAAGTTGAGAAAGAGGTAGAACAGACCTCTAAGGTGGTGAAGAAGACACCGATGATGAGAACCCTAGGGAAATCATGGAGGCTTTTGACTAGGCAAGATGAGTAGATTACCCCGACAGTAATGCATATGCTGCCACATGAAGTCTAGGATGCCACTGTAAATTCTACAAATTTTGTGGCCACCTGTGATGCGGTTGACCTCACGGAGACCCTAGTAAACCAGATTTCCATGGCCGAAACTTAGAGAAAGCCAACTTAGAAAATGCTGGCCTAAATGATCCAAATGGGTGCTTAGAGACCCAAATAAGACACCATATATAAGAGATTGAGTAGGCCAAGGCTTATGTTTAGAAGGCGGGTGAGGAGGTAGTGAAGGACTACATTGCCAACTTCCACTTGAAGGAAGTGTATTAGCGCTTCGACGCCTACTTGAGGTGGTTCGTCTATGTCGAAGTGGTAGACATGGTAGGGGAGGTTTATCTAAGACTTAATGCTAGTTGAAAGCTAAGTTCTTGGAGGGGCTATCTCAGACCCCAGCTGATGATGCAGTTAAAGTAGATGAGATCAAAGTTGACCAAGAGAAAACTCTTGAGGACGAAGCTTCAGGCCAAGAAGCTATTCCTATTGAAGCACTTACTACTGAAGGTCAGACTCCTGCTGCCTCTAGTGTAGAATGGGCTTTTTAAAGTTATTTACTATGTAATGGCTGAGGCCTTCTTTTCTGCAGTCTTGTCATCAATGAGTTATACAGACCAATCTATTGTCTATCCTTTCCTTAATGAAATGCTTATCCACTTCCACGTGTTTTGTACGATCATGGAGAATGAGATTATGAGCAATTGAAATTGCGACCTTATTGTCACAGTACAACCTCATAGGAGATGACTTCTTATCCACATCATCTCACAAATCCCATGAGCTATGGCTCTAAACTCAGCCTCTGCATTGCTTCTAGCAACACGTTCTGTTTTTTACTTCGCTACGTAACCAAATTTCCACCTACAAACAAGCAATAGCCTGAAGTAGATCTTCGATCCACTATGCTTCCAGCCCAATCTGCATCAATATAGGCTTCAATTTGTAGATGTCCTAGAGATTTATGTAGGAGACCTTTCCCTGGTGTCCCCTTTAGATACCTTAGAATTTTGTAAAAAACTTCAAAATGCTCTGGTCTGGGCAAATGCATAAATTAACTAACCATACTCAATGAGAATGCTATGTCAGGGCATGTGTGAGACAAGTAAATTAGTCTCCCAACAAGTCTCTGATAACGCTCCCGATTCTTCACATTATCAGCTTTTGTAGCCTCCAACTTTACATTAGGCTCTATTGGTGTTTCAACAGGCTTGCAACCTAACATCTTGTCTCATCAAGTAGATCAAGCACATACTATCGCTGATTTGCAAAAATACCTTCTTTGGACCTAGCAAACTCCATTGCAAGAAAGTATTTCAATGCCCCCAAGTCCTTGATCTCAAATTCTTTAGTAAGTCTTCCCTTTAACTTCTCTAGTTCATTATAATGATTCCCAGTCAGCACAATATCATCTATATACACAATTAAGATGGCCACTTTTCCTTCCTTTGAATGTTTATAAAACATAGTGTGATCGGCTTGACTTTGAGTGTATCCTAAACACTTTATCACCTTGCCAAAGCGCTTAAACCAAGCTCTAGGAGACTGCTTGAGTCCGTGTAAGGATTTTTTTAGTTTACACACTTTCTTAGCTCCAAAACTTTCTTCGAAACCTGGTGGAGGACTTATGAACACTTCCTCCTCTAGGTCTCCATTAAGGAAGGCATTTTTAACATCCAATTGATGTAGAGGCCAATTGGAATTAACTGCAAGGGACAACAAAACTCTAATTGAGTTTATTTTAGCTACCAGGGCAAAAGTCTCTTGGTAGTCTATCCCATAGGTTTGAGTAAAATCTTTCGCTACAAGCCTAGCTTTATATCTCTCAACACTTCCATCTGCTTTACTTTTTATTGTAAATACCCATTTGCACCCTACAACTTTTTTATCTCTCGGCAATTCTACTATCTCCCAAGTATCATTTTTTTCTCAAGGCATTCATTTCTTCAAACACTGCCAATTGCCAACTCGGTTGATCCAGTGCTTCCTGAATGTTTCTAGGCACCACAATCTTTGAAATATTTGTAGTAAATGCTATATGTTTGTCAGACATGTTATTGTAGGTGATAGATTTGGCAATAGCATATTTGGTGCGGGTTCCCTTTCTAAAGGCAATGGGAAGATCGAAATAAGGGTCCTGTGTAGGAATAACTGGGGTTGTCTCTAAATTAGGTTCAGGTACTGTTATTTTAGAATTAGGAATAGAGTATGATGGTAAACTCGGATAAAAAATTAGAGGAGAAAAAGAATTTATAATAGTAGGAATAGAAGGAGAGTTACCTAAGACACTTGGAAGGCCATCGCCCAGGGCTTCTGTTTGACCATGTGTTGGGATGATCAACTGGTCTTTACCTCCTTAAGGGATATTATTCCTTGAATAAACCACAAGCTCAGGATTGCTTCGATTATTTTCCATTCGTAGTATTTTTTTTTCTGATAGACCAATTTCAGATTCGGATTTAGTGGGCTTAGTTTCTTTATTTAATATTTCTACTGATTTGAGAGGAATATCAAGAATTGCACTAGGCAATTGGTAATTTCCCAAAAATTTTGTTCCATTAATTTCTCTCCCTGAAGTAAATTTCTGGTAAAATATGGGGCATTTTCCATAAAAGAAACATCCATGGTTATGTGAAACAGTTTTGTAAGAGGATTAAAACATTTGTAATGCTTCTTATTAGGGATATATCCCCAAAAAATGTATTTTTCTACCCTTGTGTCTAACTTAGACCGTGCCCTCTTTGAAATGTGCACATATGCGGTGCAACCAAATATTTTCAGAGGTAATTCAGAATTGATTCGAGATTCTAGAAATTCCCTTTTTAAACATTCCAACGGAGTGGTGTACTACAAAAATTTTGTGGGCATTCTATTTATTAGATATGATGCAGTTAGAATGGCATCCCCCCATAAGTATTTTGGAATATTCATGCAAAACATCGTAGCCCGTGCTACTTCTAACAAGTGCTTATTTTTAGGTTCTGCTATTTTGTTCTGTTTAGGGGTGTCTGAACATGAGGATTGATGTAAAATACCTTTTTCAGTTAAAAAGGTTTCCAAAACTTTATTAAAATACTCCGTTCCATTATAAAATCTCAAAATGCTGATTTTCATTTGAAACTGGTTTTCAATCATTTGATAAGATTCTTTAAAAATGATTTCTACTTCATATTTTTCCCGCATTAAATAAACCCAACAAAGACGAGTATGGTCCTCTATAAAAGTTACAAACCATCTTTTCCTGAAATAGTGGTTACCTTTGAAGGTCCCCAAACATCACTGTGGAAAAGGTCAAATGGTTTTGATGCATGATAGGGTCTAGGAATGTAAGGTTTATGTTTGCTCTTTTCCAATAGACAACTTACGCATTGAAATGATAAAGGATCAACCTTTTGAAATAACACTAGAAACAAATGTTTTAAATAAAAAAAACTAGGATGGCCCAATCTACAATGCCAAACCATTATTTGATCACGAACAGAAAGAGAACTAATACTACTCAGTCCTTGAGCAATTTTATTACTAGGTAAATTATCCTCGAAATAATAGAGACCGTTGATCATCTTAGCACTACCAATCGTCTTTCCCGAGTACTGGTCCCGAAAAGTACAATGGGATTCATAGAAGGTAACATAACAATTAGAATCTCTAGATAATTTGCTGACAGACAAGAGATTACAAGCAAGTTTAGGAACATGGAGAACAGATTTAAGATCTATTCCCTCAGAAATTTTTATCAGACCTTATCCTACAATTGGTGAGAAATTTCCATTAGCTATCCTAACCTTTTTATTTCCGGGACACGGTGAATAAGATTCAAACAGATTTGAAGAATTGGTCATATGGTCAGATGCTCCAGAATCAATCATCTACGGAGCTGATGATCTAAAATGACAAGCTAGAGAATTTAACTCATTACATGTGTGTGTAATACAAGCATTAGGAGTACCAGATACTGGGTTGGTTTTCAGCAGTGTAAGAAGATGCTCCATTTTCTCCTTAGTGAAAGGGAAGGTTTCAGCCTCATTAGCAGTAGGGAAGGTTCGTCCTGATTTGTTACCTAATTTACCTTTCCAGTTCGCAGGTTTCCCATGGATTCTCCAACAAGTTTCACGGTAATGACGCGGCTTGTTGTAGAAATCACACCAAACACGTGGCTTTTCATCAAGTTTGTGCTGATATGTGGTGGCTTTATTATAGCCTCCACCAGTGGTTACCAGGGCAGAACCTTCCACAGCAACTCCAGGTCCCTTCTTGCCCAACATCACATTCGTCCGACTTTTCTCTCTTCTAACTTATGAAAATACTTCACCAATTGAAGGCAGGGGGTTGTCTTCCAATGATTCTCTCTTCCACCTCATCAAACTTGACATTGTGGCCAGCCAAGAATTTGAAGATACGATTATCCTCCACGGTCTTCTTATGATGGCGTGCATCCTCAGCAAATTTCCATTTACAGGTATTGAAGAGATCCAGATCTTACCAGATTCGTTTCAATGAATTGAAGTATTTTTTGACATTGTCCTCCTCTTGTCGCATCTTACCGAGTCTGAGGGTCAATTCAAAGATCTGAGATCGATTCCCTAAATCAGAATACATCTAATTGGTATTCTCCCAAAGCTCTTATGTCATTAGATAGCACATGTAATTAGAGCTGATGTCTTCTTCCATAGAATTCACGAGCCATGTCATCACCATGGAATTCTCAGCATCCCATGTGGCATAGTTTTGATCATCCACTGTCGGAGCCTTCTTTTTACCCGTCAGGTAGCCCATTTTTCCATGTCCTCCGATGTAAATCCGGACTGATTGAGACCATCTTAGAAAATTGTCACCATTCAAGCGAATTGTGGTGATTTGGACATAGTGGGATTTCGAGGTGGCTGTATTGATTTTTGTAGAGTCAGTGGTGGTGGGATTGTTCAAAGAGGGTTGAGGAACGGTGGTGGATTCAATTGAAGTATCTGACGTGGTGTCAGAGAAAGCAGGGATTGAGTGAGAGGAAGAAGGAGAATGAGAGATTTCGACAAGCAATTTGCCTACTCTGATACTAACTTGAAAAGAAAGGTTTTTTAGGAATACATAATCTCTTTCATTGATCACATATTTATAGGATTTACACAACATATACAGATCCTTCAATTCTAGAAAATAAATAACTGATTTTAAGGTAAAGAATAACTTCTAACAATTACTTTCCTAAAATACAGATATTGACAACTAATTAGCTAATTTATAGCTTTACAAGGATTATTTCCTAATTAGTTTCGATTTTCCAACAATTCCAAAGAAGATGTTGACGGAACTACCATTATCCACTAGCATCTGTTTCAGCTCATTACGAATCACGACCCTTATCACGAGGGAGTCACAATGGGAAAAATGCACACCTTTACCATCCTCTTGGGTGAAAGAAATAGGATGATAGTTTCCTTCTTATTTATTATATACCTAGCCAACGAAGGGTTTTTGGCCTCTCTAGCATAATTCCTTTGGGAATTCCTTGTGTTGTCCCCAACGTAGGGTCCTCCAAAAATTATGTCAATTTCGTGGATATGAGCATCTTCCATATTGGCTGAAGGTCTTCCTAGGTCTCTCTCTATCACACTCTCTCCATCGTTGCAAGGATGGCTTTTGAGGGGGTCCTGACCCCTTCAAACATAGGTTTTTGGTCTTGCTTAGGCGGGGCAAGTTCCTAGGAGGAGGGCGATCACTTCTTTGGTCGTTCCGAGGATTAACCTGCCTAGGGTGTTGGGTTATATCTTTGAAGTCTGTTGTGTTACGACCGTAGGAATGATGGTAAGTACAATATTGAGGGGTGCTTCACCTATTTCTAGGTTTCAAACCTTGCTCTCTGCATCTTTCTCTATTGTGGGTACTGCATTTAATATAGTTGTGGCTAGTGATTGGCGAGAATTAGGAATGGCTTCAGACTGGCCTAGTTCCATTGGTGGTCCATTAGATTAGATGTGGGTCCTCTCCTAAGCTGTCTCTGATGGGGTAGAAGACCCCTAGTGGCTATGTTTTGATGATTGATCAACTCACCCTTGATGATTTTGCCCCTCACCATTTCCAATAGAGCATTGTCACTGGTAGAGTCTTAATTCTGTACATCTTTCTAGAAGAGGATATTCACATTTAGACAGTCACGAAATGTGGACAATACCTCCCGGTTAGTGACTTGCACATAATATGTCATCTCATCAATAAATCAGGCTAAAAAACTCTTCAACGTCTCCCAAAGTTGCTGCCTCATATCCTGAAAGCATTGGATATGAACATCTCTTTCTTTATTTATAGCAAATCGTTTCAAGAATGTACTTTCAAATTTTGGCAGTCCCTAATACTCTGTGGAGGTAATCTATTGTACCAAATTTATGCTGCTTTGCTTAAAGTCAAATGGAAAGCCCTTCATTTGAAGGTAGGGTGGCACATCTCAGGTTCATGCATGTTTTATAACTGTTCAAGTGCTTGGTCGGATCATCTCTTCAATCATACTTTGGTATCTTTAGAGGTACATAGTAATTCGGGACATGAGCATTTCTCAGTTCTTATGAAAAGATAATTTCGTCATCGTCATCGTCATCGAGGACACAAGACCTTTGGGGTTCATCTGAGTCATCATCTTCATAAAACTGATATTTGGATGGCGAATGAGATGGACATGCCTGATTCCTTACCATTTTCTCCCTCATGTGGCGTCTATTTCTAGACGGATTAGATTGTAGGACATGCCATCTTCTCTCCTCCGATTGCGTTACCATGAAAAGTGGTGGTTGAAGCTCGTTTCTAGGCATGAGATGTAGCTGGTGGGATGGCCTGTACCTAGTTCCCATGTGACTGATTCGTCACACATATTGACAAACCTTTGTGGCATATGTTTTGACTTATATTCTGTATGTATGAGCCTCGGTGGGTAGACCAAAAGCATAGTTCGAGGAGATGTTGACTCCTACTTCTCTTTCAAGGGAGCCCTAGTGCTCTATCTTGCTGGGAAGATGGGGTTCTCTAGCTTTGGACTTCATCTTCACACGAATAGTATCCTTGTGGTGTGAAATGGAAAATTAGCGAACCCTCTGGCCTTGTATTTGCATGACGAGTTATTGCATAGCCATGTTTTGGTGGTGATATTTCTAATTTTGCTGCCATTGTCACTATCTACATGGTGAGTTGAGCATCCATTCTCATACCACCACACCTATAATGGTAGTGGGGTGGCACCGATCCATTTGAGCAGTTGCTTAGGGAATCCCTTCATTAGGGTCTTCTCTTACCCTTCTGGGAGGGACATAATGGTTTGAGTTCATTTTTTCCTAAGCTAGATTCTCAGATTTTTTCCAACTTCTAGGGCTTCCACTTGTACTTTCCCAAGAACAAATCTTTTTTCAATGAAATTTCCTAGAAACTTTCCAGAAAAATTTGTCCACGAGAATGTTCACGGTTGTAGTGGTGGTTTTTCACAAACGGCGACAATCTATTGACCTTTTTTTTGTGCCGTTGACATGGACAACAAATACGAAGCCCACTCAGGTCCATGTAAGCTAATTCTACCATGTTTGGACAGACTACTAGTGGATGATATTTCAAGTTTGAACATGGGAGAAGCTTTATAACATGAGACAAAAATATTCGGGCACCGGTAAGATATATGAGCATAATCGCATGATAATGAACAATCAACAAAAACTAAACTAAAAGCCAAGATCAAACATCTAACTTTATCAATAAAAAATTTAACTCGAGAAAAGATAAAATATAGCTTACAATAGATGTATTTGCATTATCCCTAAATGACAATTAGGAGATATTTATAGTATTATATGTGAAATGGTGCCCATTGGATGAGTGGACATATGACCTCATCTCCTTAAAAGAAGCATCTTATCCTAGACATCAATTTTGACCCAACTAGTATGTGGCGCATTTAATGCTCTCAAGAGGGGCAGCCACCCTACAACCTATATTGACAAGACTTCAACATAATACGTATTACATGGATCGCATCAATCATTCAAACAAGATTTTATCCATTTAGGATCTTCGATGGAGGTGGGTCATCACTTGTCATAGTAGAGTTTTGGATTTGGCCTCCTTGAGCATTGCCACTTCGGCAGGGGGCTTCAATAGGCCAATGGAACGCCACCGCATCAGTAAAAGGGCTTTGGTAGGTCCCTTGTATGCCACGTAGGCTTCATGTGGAAGCGTTGGTGGCTAGGTATAACAAGTTATTTCAAAGTAAAGCAACATTCTTCAACTACAAGACCTTTACAACTTATCCACATGGATCCTTCTAGCCCATCTAGAACCATAAGATTAAGTTGCAAACATTATGCTTTCGTCATTATTTATAACCTTTCTAGATTTATTTGGGTCCCATTTTTTTAACCTAAAAGATGAAACATTGAACATATTTAAATACTTTTGTAAAAATGTTCAAAATGGAAAGGGATACACTATTATTGCAATTTGGAGTGATCATGGTAGATAATTTGACAATATTGCATTTGATGATTGTTTGTAAAATTTATGACTGTGAACATAATTTCTAGGCTACTAGAACTCGTCAATAAAATGGTGTCGTAGAAAGAAAGAATTACACATTGCAAGAGGACTATGAAAATGGTTTATCGTAATATTTTTAGCCCAAAACCATTAATGCTGTTTGCTATATTGTAAATTAAATTTTGGTGAGTCGAAAGACAACGAAAATTCCATATGAACTTTAAAAAAATAAAGTTCACAATATCGGTTACTTTAAAGTGTTTGGTGGCAAATGTTTTATCTTAAACGCTTGAGAAAATCTTGGAAAATTTGACTCAAAGTTCAATATTGGAATTTTTCTTGGTTATTCATCTACAAGCAAAGCTTATCAAAGTCTTGAACAAAAGAACTTTAGTTGTTAAAGAATTCATGCATGTAATTTTGATAAAGCTAATTCTCTTGATCAAGAGAAATGTATTGTTAATGATGTAGGTTTGGAGATTTATTTTGAGCAAATGACATTCAAAATCAAAACAAGGAAGATTTTAAAACCGTTGAAGATCAACATGACGAACAAGCAAGTGTGCAACAAGATGAAGAAGAATCTTCCGAAGTACAAAGTGATCAATCTCTACCTAAGGAATGGAGTCAAACAAAATACATTATGGACATGCTCAATAAGCTTGAAATGAAAGGGTTGACATCAATGAACACTCCAATGAGCTCATCAATCAAATTGGTCATAGCTTATCAAGGTACTTCTATAGATATAACAAAATATCGAGGTATGATCGGATCTCTCCTTTACTTAATCACAAGTACACTCGATATTATGTTTAATGTGTTATTATGTGCTATATTTTAACCCAATACTCAAGAATCACACCTTAGTACCGTAATACGAATTCTTAGATATCTTAGTGGCACTAAGACATTACGTCTATGGTATATTGTATTAGAATTTACGAATACGGAAAATCAATTGACTGCTATTCTCACTAAACCTCTAGCACTTGATAGATTTTTATATCTTCGAAGAGGTTTGGGAATTAAAGATGAAGTATGTGGCTAAATTGCATTCTTACATGATTGATTCTATGTGCAAAATATATAAATGCTTCAATTGATTATGCTTTTGTCATTTCATCACACATGTCTTGATTAGTATTTTACTAAAACTGTGATGACTATACTCATGTTTAAACTTGCATAGATTTGACATCTTGTACTTAATTGAGGGGGAATATTATTATATTTTTATTATTGATTTAAAGTTTTGATCTTATATGTCATACTTTTGCTCTCATATGTGCTACTTTTTTGCTTATGCCAAAAGTGAGAAATTGAGTAAGATAGATTTGAAAAGCACTGAAAATGGGGAAGATGATTGAGATGATATTCTTTGAATGATAAAATGATATACTTTGAACCATCTACTATTTGATATGCTTTAAATGGATGACAATTGGTTTGTAAAATATAGCGGGAATATGCTATAAATGTGAGATCTTTATTCTTTATTCACCGTCGATATTACTTTACAAATAAACTTTTTTTATAATTAAAAAAGGGTAAATTGTTTACCTATGATTGATTATAAACATAAAGTTTTGATTATAACAAACAAGTTAATCTTGTTTACTAACAATTGAATTTAAAGTGATTATAGTTTTCGAAGCATTCAATGATAAATTGATCGATTGTTGTCAAAAGATCTTAAAAGACAAATGTCAAAGAAAGATCAAGATTAAGACTTTAAGAGTCAAAAGTCAATGAAAGATCAAGACGAGAGCCTAAGAGCCAAACTTCGAAGCAAGATCAAAAACTAGATTTCTTAATTCAAATGTAAAGATACTGATACTTTGGTCTTTAGCAATGAATGATAAAAACTCAAAAATCACTTTGTGCACTAAAAGCTATTTTGACTATCACTTGTATAAAATGTTTCTATCAAAAGTAAAATTGATTTTCAAAATGATGTTTGAATTTAGATCATATTTTAAAACATCATTACCTTTAAAACTAGTTAAAAATACCTTCAAAAAGTCTACATTTGTCAAAATATTCAAATCGGATCAAACGGGGTTAAAAAGGGAAACTTGGCCGAAACAATCGGATTCCGGTTCGAGCATACAGACATCTAGATGGTCGTCCGGATCCCCAAATATTTTTTGCAAAATCTTCCTCTATAAATTCCTAAAAGGTAGATGTTCGGTTGATGCAGTGGTCAAATTTTTAACTATTAGATTTCATATGCATAACGGATATTATGGTAGTCCAGATCCAAAGACGGACGTTTGGTTGATTGTTCGGTTCGACAATGTATTTTACTTTTTGAACTTTGTAAATACTCTCACTCTTTTCATTATTTAAAGAGACTTTCAAGAGCATCAAAGTGAGATATATTTTGATAGATTTCTTTATTCTTACATTTGCATTCATTTCATCATATAAAAAAGTTTGATTGATTAAAACTCTTTAATCTTCATCTTCATCAAAGTTTTGCATCTATATTTTTGTACTCAACTTATTTCTATTACTCAAAAAGAATATTTTGAAAAAGATTTTTGAACTTAGATTGCATATATTTCTTCTACTTTTTCACGTTGAAAACTTTGATTGATTGAATCAAACTTGTAAAATCGTCCAATTCATCGAAGTTCCTCATCTCTTTCTTGATAATTAATTTATTACAATCATTCATCAAAAGATATATATATTTTGAGAAAAATTTTGACCTGACATTGCATTTATTTCTTCTTCATATTCTCGTCAAAAAACTTTGATTGATTGAATCAAATTTTTAATTATCATATACGTCAAAGTTTTTCATATAACACTTGAAGTATCATTATTGTTATTTATTGAAGTGTCAGTCTCTCTTAGTACTTTACTTATTTGTATAATTTATTAAGAGATAGTTTTCATTGTAAAATCATTTATTCTAACCTTGTGGGTCGTATTAAGGTCTCGTGAAAGCTCAATAGTATAAGGATTGTTGTTCCTTGTTGTAAGTCACCGTGTGAGTTATTTTGAGGTCCTGTAAAACTTAATAATGCGGATCATATTGAGGTCCCCATAAAGCTCAATTTTGTATAAGGATCAATGTTCCTTGTTTGCAAGTCATTTGCTTTGGATAGAACCTCCACAATTATATCGTTTGCATCATCCCTTCTCTTTTACTTTTCGCTTTCATATTGTCGCTTGTTATTTGAATTAATCTATTTAATCTTTACTTGCTTGAATTTAGACTAATTCTTCGAAAAAAAATTTAAAAACCAATTCACCCTCTATTGGTTAGTTATTCTTGTGCTATCATTAATACACGATACATATCATCAAATTCATCAAGGATAAGTAGCCAATTTTTATATTTTTAGAAAGAAGATCAACCTAACAAGAATTGAAGGCCAATTACATCAAGAAATTGAAGATTTCAACCATAGACTGGAAGATCAATATCTTTTGCATTATTTCATGATCTGGATATTACTTTTCTATTATTTTTCTTGTAGTTTACATAAAATCATGCTAGGATAGATCTTTTATTGTATTGAATGAAGATGAACCGCATTGTTTATTTAGTAGTTTAGTAATTCTTGTGTTTCTTGATTAATTTTGTATTCCCATTACATTATTTAATTGTTTGATCATCAATTAGATAATGAGTTGTTTGTTATAATGTTGAGAGACTCACAATATGTTTAAACACGTCAAGGTTAACACACTCTCAATAGATGTAGGAGTAACAATATCTCACTTGCAATCATATCGATAATATAAAACTTAATACATTCTTATCATTCAAATTCATACTAGGAATAGACTTGGATCATGATTAGAATATAATCAATTTATCTTAAAAATCGATATTTCAAGAATGCATGAATGGAACTAGATTACATAATTGAGAATTAACAATAGATGGATTCAAAATTCAACAGAATCATCTATAATTTGATACAAACAATACTTCTTTCGTATTTCTTAGATTAATTTTGAATAAATAACAAACCAAAACTCTTTTGTATCACATAATTTTAATTTCATATAAAGCTAGTAATCTTAATTTGAAATTTATTTTAAATAGGACGACACTCTTAACTTATCAAATCTATTACCTATCAAAGCACTTATACGCTTGTGGGAATCGTTGTTGGGAAATAAAGTATTTATTTTGAGTTTATTAGTTTATATAAGATTCAAAATATTTTATTTATTTGTTTTAGAATATTAATTACCCATCTAATATTTCCGTTTGTTTTTCACAGTTAATGCAAGATTCTAAATAAATCGACCTCCTACCTTTGGAATCCAAGATCGAAATGCCCTTTAGACGATAAAAAAAATAAAAAAATAGAGAGAATTAAGATCAATGACAGAAAATCAAAATTAAATTCAATTACCCCAAGATCCACTACACAACTAGTTCCACCAAGAGTAGTCGACACTCATGACAAAGTAATAGTCTGAGATTATTATGTGATTCCCGCTCTAGTTTGTGTGCATCTAGCTACTATTTATCCACCATTTGGATAGGCCGAAACTCACATTCGACCAGATGTCATCAACTTGTTTCACAATCATCAAGATATTAGGTTTTCTAGAAAACCAACTGACAATCTACATGAACACATACATGCTTTTCTAATGCTCTGTGATGTAATCAATCGTGAAGGTATGCCAACCGACACTTTTCAAATGTGCCTATTTCTTAATACTTTAAAAGGTGGTACATGAGAATGGCTACACTAACTACTCCCTGGGAGCATCGTTTAGTGAAATGACATAGTATAGAAATTTATTTCGAGATTCTTCTCATCGTCTCGAGTCCATCAAATCATAAATGAAATCCATACTTTCAAGTAGAAGGACCTCGAGAGCCATCCAGAAGCATGGGAGATGTTCAAGAACTACTTTAGAAAGTGTCCGAATCTTGATATTCCTATATAGATCCAACTCTATATCTTCTATTCAAGCTTGCATTCTGAATACCATAACATGGCCAACGGTTTAGCAGAAAGATAAATAATTGATATGCCCTTTGACAGAGCATATAAGTTATATGAGGAAATTCCAGAAAATTAGTCCATATGGACAATAGAAAAGAAACTTTTGAGGAAAGCGTATTTAGAACATTGATCCAATGACATCATTAGCACCCCAGCTGGAAGTATTAACAAAGACATTGGACAACCTAACTCTGAATGTGAACCCGAAGCCTTCAATAAAGAAATTTGGAAGCCTAGGTAGGATAGATAACAACTGTATTATCCAATAAAACACATGGTATCTTGCCCAATGACATAGAAAAAGAAGGAATAGGTATTGTCAGTTGAAGCTATGAATTATGTAGTACTTGAGACACCATCAATTAAGTCTACATATTGCCACCTATTCCATTCTTTCAAAGGCTTTGAAAGTAACTAAAAGAGAAACATTTTCAGGCCATCACTACAAGAAGTAGAGTTCAATTACTAGAAATTACCGTAAAAAAGAAAGGGACTGACGAAAATCGATACTTATCACCGGCGACGAACAAGTGGGTTCGTCAAAGAATCGGTTAATGTTAATCAAGAAGAGAAGTCAGACAGATCACAAGTTAAGGCAATCAATCATGTCAACAAACATAAGCCTCCAATCATATTCCCTCAAATGTTGTAGAACAATAAACTGGTAAATCATTTCAAGAAGTTCTTCGATGAACATAGATAATGTTACATCAACATCTCTTTTGTTGACATCATTCTATGAATTCTCAATTGTATTGATTTTTTGAAAGAGATGTTGACCAAGAAGAGAAACCTATTAATAGATGAAATGGTGGCATCAAGTAAAGAGTGCAGCGTAATCCTACAGCACAAGCTTTCCCCAAACTCAAAGACTCAGGGAGTTTTACTTTACATTACTCTATAGAAAATTCACATGATGGTATTCTATTAATGAAATATTATGCTTCTCACGAAGATAAGTATACTATCAATTAAATGCTTTAATTGATTTTGGAGTGAGTGTTAATCTGATGTCCTTATCAATCTACATGAAATTAGAATTGAAGGATCCTCAAACAACTTCAATAATTTTGTAGTTGGTTGATAGAATGCTTAAGTATCCTTATGGAGTGGTAGAAAATATGCTCATCAAAGTTAAATATCATTTTTTTCCAACTGATTTCATCATCATTGATATAGATACTCAACACATGTCATTAATTTTAGGAAGACCATTCTTAACAACTGGACAAGCATTAATGAATATTTAAAAGGGTGAAATAATCCAGAAGGTAGAAGAAAACACATAAAGCTTCACAATGAATGCCCCACTCGAGCAACCACCTTACCTAGATGAATAGAAAATGATTGTCCATGAAGAAAAAGGAGGATTGGGACACACACAAGAAAAAAGAAAGAGTTGGTGGATTGTTTGGAAGGAAAATAATGAACCTTATGATATGAAGGCCCAAAAATGAATTAAAGAACAATTCTATTTATTTTAAAGGAACGTCACTTGAATACATGGGACAAGAGAAAAGTCATAGCAAGTAACCCAGTACTTTAAAGTTAGTTCATCCATGACCTATAGATTGATACTAGGGTGTACTTAATTCCCCTTTTTTTGCCCTTAGTTTTTATATATTACTTGTTATATTTTTAGATATTAAGGGCAATATCTATTATAAATTTGGAAGTGGAAAATATCGAGTATGTTATCTGTTTTTACTATTTTGTGTGCTTGTTACATCGATTATGTTATCTTTTTTTACCGTTTTATGTGATTGCTCGTGTGTAAAAAATATTTTATTTTCCGTTAATTATTACTTTTGTGTGCTTGCGGGTTAGATAAATTTACTTACTATGATATATATATTTGAAACCATGTGTTAGACTACAAATTATGGAAAAATTACATGTCAGGTTGATTTATGCTTATTCATGTAAAACTTGATATATTTGTGCACAAGATTTATGTTATGCATTATGAAGGAATAATTTGATTCATATTGATGAATAGGTTGAAAATAGTTGGCCGTATATGCTAAATTCAAATAAAAACTAGATTATACATCCTTAAATCAATTCTCGGATAGTTTGGGAGGTGATTGACCCGTTGTAGACAGATATTGAGATAAATGTGAACTCCATATGAGCAAAAATTTATGCAGATTGTCTAAGCCGTATAAGATGAAAATTAGGTGAAAATTTTAAGTTATGGTTGATTTTGGATAATAATTGCTAAATAAGAGGCATTGCACTGACCATAATATAAAAGAAAAAGGTTTCCTTATTCTGAAATCACCCTAAAAGATCTCAACGAGGACACCTATTGAAAATCCCAGAGAGAAAACCCAAAAATGGATCAAATTAGTGCACGAAATAGAATTCACACAACAAACTTGAAAAAGCATGTGCATGAAATAGGGGATGCATTATGGTTAAACTCTACACACTTATTCAAGAAAATTAGACATTTGAAAAGAGATTATTAGCTTAGTTGATTTTTGGAGATTGAAGAAATTAAAAAAAAAAAAAAAGAATAATCATTAGTGTGACTTATTTTATATCACGAAATAGAAAAAAACATATAAAATGAGGGGGGAGGCATAGACTTAACCTCTAGCAAATGTAAAGAATGACAAAAGAATCAAAGTAAATGAAAGCAGCAAATATGAGTAATTAAAAATGCCTCAAGGGTGCTCACGAGGGTAAACCTTCAGGTGGTGGTATATAGAATGGGTCATGCATTCGGCTCAAATATGTCCTGATAATAGTAGTCTTCGTAATTGGGCTTGCTCACTGGTGAAGGGTCTTGCCTTGAGAAAAAGGCCCTCCTAAGTAAAAAGGTGGTCCGTGCAATGGTCCACTACGTGTCAGGGAAAATGTTGGTGCATCTATTCTCATGGTACTCGTAGCTACAACATCCAATGCATGTGAGTCTGGACCATCGACTAAAAGTACGCTAGCTTCAATGTTCTCCATGCATTCTTTTAGATCCATACCATCCATGTCACTTGTTGTACGAAAATATTTGTTCGTTTTAAAATACTTCAAGTGTACCATTCGTAATAAGCAATAAAATGGAATTGAGAATTTCGGATATTGTTCCCATAGGGATTGATTTAATTTGATTCTAATTACCGAAACCTTAATCAAATCTATGAAAATTTAGATGATTGTAATAATTTACGACTAAACTATAACTACTTTGCACTATATCATTTTGGTCATTTCATTGTATTCTTTGTCATCATTCTGTCCCTGTTCACTCCTAATGAATGTAATGACAGGATTCTACTTGAAAATCTTAAAAGCAGCAAACTGGAAGATGAAAAAATAAATTTAACTATATGCATGAAGCAGACGTGTCAAAAAGAAATAGAGTGTTATTGTTACATATTCGATAAAAAATGTTATATCATCGAAGGACAATGTAAAGTACAATGTAAAGCTTCAGCTGTTTCTTCTATGCCCTCAAAACCTCTCACCTGACAGCTTTATCAATTTGTATGCACACTGCATTGAATAATTTGGATTTTCAATAAAATGGTTGGTT
>CAIGRF010027651.1:0-14548 GCA_903798235.1 Fraxinus ornus
ATTTATCTACAATAAATGAGTGATTGAGTAAAAACTTTTGAATATCAATTTTACCCTTATATATTTAGTTATACGTCGAATTTACCTTCATTTGTTTTCAATTTTGTCCTTATATTTTTTAATTTTTTCAACTATGTCCTTTTTTAATCTTCCTAATTTTTTATGTATTAAGAGTCTGTTTGGTAGAGATTAAAATCGGATTAAAATTAAAAAACTAGTTGTTATTGCTGACTTTTATTAGACGGGTGAGACCCAATAATGACCATATTTTCAATTTTAATTGGATTTTAATGGTTACTCTAAGTTAATTTTGCAACTTATAATATTAAACTCGATCCTCAATGTTCTTGATTTTCCATGAAAAACATTACCATTAATTCACCGTACGTTTAAAAGACTCTTCATTTTTTCCATTAAAACCAATATTTACATTCATTTGATATATAAGTTTAATAATATAATAATAAAACATTGAGACGTAGGCTTTGATGGGTTTGAACTCAATAATTGGATAAGCTTTTGATGCCTTTGAAAAAATAGGGAAGGATTCGTACCTTTTAATCGCCCATTCTATGATTACTTTAAATATATGTGTTGAGTCATAGTACGTAGTGAAATAATTAGTTTACGTGTAAAAATGAGTAGAATTTATGTAGTGACTTGTTAAATATAATAAATATATTATACATTATCAATTAATTATACGAGTTTCGCTTTAATTGATTGAGGAGTTATATGTCAAAGTAAGTATATTTACATTACAATTATTGTTAGATTCGTCGCATTTTAATTGCAATGAAAGTCCCTAGTTTTTGCACTTAAGTTCCTAAGTTTTTCATCGCACTTTTTATTTTTAACTTTTAATTAATCAATACATCTTGTATCTAATGATGATTTCTATCCAAATATGTTGTTAGTATGGGAAAATATTTTGCCTGGCATTTGTATTTGTTGTCTATCTTACTTGTCTAAAAATATGAGGGCCAAATAAATCTTTATACCTCCTCATATTTGTTGTCATCGGGGATGCAATGCGTTGATTAATTGAAAGTTGCGGATAAAAATACGATGAAAAAAGTTAGAAGCATAAATGTAAAATTAACAAAAGTCGGAAAGCTTCATTGCAATTAACAAGCATACTTAGCCTAAAAAAAGAGTAAGTAAATTATAAAAGGACCCTTTTTTCTGAGTTGAAACTTATGGCCGGGCCCCTTACCTTTTAATAATCGTTGTAATATGTTCTATATTTAGTTTGTCTAGTTTGATGGAATTTTAAGATTATTTTCTTCTCAAAGAGACTTTAAAGATTGATTTCAGTTCATAAACTTAATTTAGGCTAATCGGTAACAATTCACTCGCTAAAATCCAATTTTGAAACCATTAAATTTCGACCTGAAATCCGCCATGATCCTTCACTTGGTATGATTTACTTTTTCCCTTTGAACCGTCTCTTGATTTGATAGGCATGTTGAATCACGAGAACGAACACTGCCGTTTCAATTACTCTTTTACTCGCAAATGCAATACAGGAATTGGGTTTCGCAATAATGATATCTCCCAATATACCAAAATATCCTTAACATCCTTCCAAGGTTTGTCACATACATAGGAATTAACTAGTACAAGTGTGTCCCCTCCCTGTTGGAGGGTTTTAAGTAGTCAACAATATTTTCAATATTAGTTGTTAGCCAATTGCTGTCCTATGACTTCTTGCCGTATGGATATGGTACTACCTCATTGGCCAAGTGCATCACGGGGCTAACGAGTACCCATATAGCTCCTATAGATGTTGAATTTGCTTAAAACATACCCTACTCTACTGATTGAAGCAGTACAGTGGTATAAAATGGGAGCTTTGTGGACCTATCCCACATTTGTTCAATACACACCATTTATTTATGTTGGAACCCGATGTTTCCTGCAAGGGGATTATCGCAGTAAATCCAGCATGGCCTAGTTATACCAGGGAAAAGAATAGAAGAAGTATTTGACTACTTCATGCATGCTTTACTTGGCTCGAAAGATATTTGCTCAATTGGTAAAGCACGGCTCTTGGGTCGCTATGATTATATGGTAGATGTCAAATTGTCTAAGCAACAATGATAATATCTTATACTTGAAACGGTCACTTTTTCTAAGTAATATTGAAGAGGATTGAAACACGTCACTGGAACACTCTACTAATACAAAGATGAGCCTTTCCCGTGTTGGTAGATGAAGAATAAGTGCTTATATTATCGTCGTGTAATGTTGGAACTTCAAGAGACAGTGAGACACCCGTGTGTAGTAAGGGGACAACTTGCTCAATTGAAACTTCGCACTTGTAAGGTCGCAGACTTGCAGCCCGGAAAAAAAAAAGTACATTGCTCTGTTTGTTGCACTTATAAATTATAGTTTCATTACCACGAGAAGTTATCGTATTTCAGAAGATAATTTTTGATGTCTGTGAACACCAATGAGGGAGGAGGACTAAGAGTTTAATTCTTTCATTGATTAAGTAAAATCATTTCTGCATCATCTCTTGCTTATAATTTATTTCTGTTATGTTTATTATATTAGAAAGAATATTGCAGGTGTTTGATATTTTTGCATTATGAGAAAACAGTTCAGGACAAAATAAGATAAGCTGACACCAGAATTTTCAGAATCAGATTGTTTTTCTGTACTCATTTAAGTTATTCCTCCAAAATATTGCTTCCAAAATTGCTACTCTGACTCCTCTTTCTACCATAAGGCATATGAAAAATCATTCATTTTGGAGGCATTATAGGCAACAAACTTGCCTGTAAATGAATGTATGTTTCAGCTTTAAGCAGCTCAAGATTTTGTTTCGAGTAATTAAATTTAAATAAATAAATATTCCCCTCTCTAAAAGCTTAACATCATATACGAGACAGTTCAACAAGGTTTCAAAGTCCAATCTCGAAACAACCTATCTATGAAAATTGTGTACGTGTCAAACTTTCGATGGAAAATGAATCAAACATGCACATGAGGAATATGTTGAAAACTAAATTAAGTAAACAAATAAATGTATAAATATGTCTCCTCTCTAAGAGGTTAAGCCATATACTTCCAACATACAAAAAGACTCATTTTCGTGGTATCACAAAGCCAATAATTATATATTTTCATATACGAGTTCAAGGAAATACATGGGAAATAAAAAGAGATGCAGAGATATCAGCAGATCCTTGAAACAGAATACAATTTTAATGACAGAAGAAAGATTAATCTATTCCCATGTTTCTATCCATAATATGAGGCGCTTAGAGAGTAGGCACTAGATTTCATAAACGAATTCACTTACATGAATGTTTGTTTCTGTTTTGAGTTGATTCAGAAAAAGAAAAAGAAAAAACGGTTGTTTTATTACTGTATACATCTAAAATAAAGAATAGCAAAAAGAAAACTTTAAACAATACTACAGAAATGGTCTTACTCGAACAACTAAGCTGCGGAATTCATTTGTACATAACTTTCACAGGCTTGCAAAATCTCTACCTCCATAACTGCATTCTCGGGTTGAAACCTGCACGAGTTCTAAGTTGATAAAACTTAACTTTAGCAGAGATAAGCAAACGTCTAACATTAGCTGACCCCTGCCTGCAGCACTGGGAAGAAAGTCCAGTCTTTCTGAGGACCTAATTCCTTCTTCGCAACTTTGTCCTTAGTCCACCACTCACAGTCAATAGTGGACTTGTCTAAGACTTCTTCCTTTGCATTGTTGAAATTGAAATCCTTGCTAGAACCTAGTGAAATGGTACGATGCCTCCGAGCCATGTTGGGAAATTCACTGACAGTTTCCCCATCAGAATGTTCTGCACAACAATCTGTGTTCTTTGCCATCAAATCATTTTTATTCGTACCATTCATTGCTGTCTCTGGAACAGTTTGCAATGCAATTTTGTTTGATGGAACTGACTCCTTTACCACACAGGTCGGAATATCTCCACAAATAAGCTCAAATGAGACTCTATAATCAGCTACAACTTCCCCATCTTTTGATTCGTTATCTGAGTTGGCAAGGGATACCACTTCGGAAATTTGGCTCTCTAGAAGATAACTGTCTTGGGATGGGGGTTCTCCACCATTAGGTGTTACAGTTCCAGAACCTAACCTAGAAAGCCCACCATTTGGTGTCAATGTTCCAGAGCCTAGCCTTGATCCCCAACCAGTTGGAGTCAATGATCCAGAACCAACTCTTGAACCCCACTTACGATTGGCAAAGTGTTCATATCCAAGAAATTTGGGAGCTTCCCCCTTGCGGAATTCAACAATAGGGAGCTTATCAGGAAAGGGTGAAGAGGTTCCGGAAGTAGAAATTGCTGAACCTGGTGATTTTAGACGACCTCCAGGACTTCCAGGGTATTGATAAGGCTGAAAATCATACTGGGATAATGAGAATTTCATATTGGTTCCATTGTTTTTGCGATTACGTGCTAGTGATGATGTCAAAAGCTGAGCAAATGGCACTTCTGGTGAAGAAGGTGTTGTCATTTGCACTGATTCAGGAGGGGGAGTAAAACAAGCAGTTGATGGTTCAGTGGTGAAGGCAGAAAAAACCGGTGGTGAAACTAATTGAGTCTCATGAGCGTAGGGGCCAACTGCAAAAATCGGTGCCGTCCCACCGGGAGAGTATACATTAACAGAAAGTGCTGTTAGGGAAAGTAAACCAGCAGGTGAGTGGGAGGCGGACGGAGGATCTGATTGGAGAAAAGATGCAGGTGAAGAGGGAGGGGCTATGAAGGGCAATACAATGGTGGCAGAATGGTTTGGATTTTCAGCAAGAGGAGCTTCAACCCCGGGTGGAGTTGGTTCAGGAACAAGGACAGCATGACCAATCCGTTTGTCGGGTTTGTGTGAACCAAAACACCAATACAGACTCCAGCAGCTTCCCCATCGTCTCTTCTGAAGAGAAATAAACATAACAGATGTTATGAATTAGGCAAAAATAACGACTCCTGTAAGGCCCAATCGATGAGAAACTAGGAGGTGGAGAGGGTTCCATATTTGCATAAATAGAGAATATTGTATTTCAACTCCGTGCCAAATGAGAACGAGGAGTATTATTCTGTAGTGTTAACAACTAGCAGACAAGCACACAAAGATCTGGACAAATCAAATTGACTTTAAAAAGTTAAATCATGGGGAGTAAGCTAACTATTATGTAACTTAATTAGGATGCATCTTTCCATTCTTAGTTCAGCTAAATTACTTCCATATTCTAACAGATTTACTTGCAGTCCATTTGTTCAAATAGAGTATCCGTATGACGTAATTGAAAACAACACCAGAGTAAGTTAAGCAATTAAAGTACTCAACTCTAAGGGTGTCCTCTACTAGATTGAAAAAAATAAAAGCTAAACTCTTGGTAAATTTTATATGATTACTAATTAGAAAGATGACTTTCTTCTCATTCCAGTTTTGCGAAGACAGCTAATTAAGCAGGATGGCTGTTCTTCTATAATACGTCAAGCAAACATGTATTAAGCCAAAGATTCTGAATTCGGCAATATAGCCAAAACTTCATTCACTTATTAACATTTTAGAAGTCCACATATTACTTCAATTATGCCGATTAAAGATAAAAAGATAAGTCTACTGCTCTCTTTTGTCACAAAACAGAGTTATCCCATGTGCTCTTGAAGTTAGTTTCAAGAAGCACCATACCAAAGTAGACAAAGAATTAAATAACATGAATAGCTAGAGAACAGCTATGACGGACATGTCTGTTAGAAGAAGTCCACCTCATTGTGTTACTTCTTCAGGTCAGTAGGCAATCAACCATCTGGCAATACGCATAATAACTCTATCCCAAACCCAACAGCTCAACTCCCTACATTTTCGTTTCCTTTCTTGTGTCTTCATTTTTTTACATCAGCACTATCGTGGCTATATTTACCTAAGTCTGGTTATTTCTTGTCCTTTCTTGCAGTGTGCATAATTTATTCTAGCACTAGAATTTGAGTAAGGTTTCTCACGCCAGCACCCTTTGACCCTGAAAGACTTTGCTGCTTCTCTTGTTTATAAGAAGCAAAAGCAAGAATTGACACATCCAGGCCAAAACAGACCACCCAAAAGCTATAGATTATGTTGTTTGTTAGAGCTTCCAATCCATGTGCTTCTATTTAATGCAAATGTATATTGAATAAAAGTCCATGTAAAGTTCCTCCTGAAAATGATTTTCTGTTCGTAATGGCCTTGACACCAAGAGCTCATAAATGATAACCAATATTAGAAATCACAGCTTAATCTCGGTCAAAGGTGGAATTGAAAGGAAAAGAATGGGCTTTGATGAGTAAATTGATGATGAAGGATTACCCCCATTGACCCAATCTCTATATACACTTCAAATTTGGTGGTACAGTACATGAAAATTCTACAAATACAGTTAACTCAGAAAAAATGTTTTCTTCAACAACGTAAAAAAACAAAATTCTTCTGTCCAAGCTTAAGTATGAATATAAAAAATCATTACAAGTCAAAAGTTCATTCTTTCAAATCTCAATTCAAGGTCAAATTTAGCCTGAAAAGATTGAATTTAGTTTACAAAACAGTATCTCTTGAATTTTTATAATACGTCTGGATTTTACCAAAGTTATCCCGCAACATAATGAAATTATATAGTAAAAACGAAGCTTCAATTTTTTTTTTATATATATATTTTTTCCTCTTCCTTTGATAAAAGTAAAAACAGTTCTTTTTTTTTTTTTTTTTTTTAAATGAAACTTCAAATTCTTCAACCGGAACAAGAAAATCAACAGTAAGCCACATCAATTTCAATTTTAACAGTCAAAAATAAAAATAAAAATAAGACTCGTACAAATCGAGAAAGATCTCATCAAGCAACATTTCCACATCCAAAAACAGGCAATAAGCAAAGCAAACTGACAACCTCTACACACAAACACACACGATAATAAATCTATATATACCTGTCGTGTAGATGGTTGAACTCTGGATTCAGCAGTAACTATGGCAGTTGCCGCAGCATTTACAGTCTCCACGCTATTATGAACACTACTCATGGTAATTCCTTCACCGCACCAGTAAAAAGGAAAATCAAACTCTCCGGCGAATTGACGTCAAATTCCGGCGGTTTGACGTATGGATTGATGAATCTGTACCTGTAGATTTCGTCGGAAGTAAATCAAGATAGCTACGAAAGATCACATGGCATAGTTGAAGAAGGTGAGACACAAACACAAACCAACCAAGAAACGGTGCCTTTATAATTGAACCCACAAAATTATTTTGGTGCCCCTCTGGCTTTTATTTTATACTCCCATCCACCATCCACATTGTATTTTAATTTAAAACACTTTCCTAATAAAATAACCGTTTTTTAGGTGACGCGGTACTTAACAGTTTAAATCCATGTTTGGTATAAGATTAAGAAAAATTGATAAAAATTTAAGTTAAAATTGTAAATTTATTTTAATTATTTTTTTTTATCAAAAATTAATAAAATTCTAATTTTTAGCTACACCAAACAAGGATTAGTAGTCAAGTGCTATAATTCTACCATTAGTGTAGTATATCAAAATAGCTGGCTTCATTAAGAGCATGTTTGGTAAAATTTAAAATTCAATTAAAAATGAAAATATAGTCATTATTGGGTTCCACTCGTCTAATAAAAGTCAACAATAACGACTAATTTTTCAATTGTAATCCGATTTTAATCTCTATCGAACACGCCCTTAACTTATTATTATTAGTCAAGAGGGGTGCATTGGTGCTTTTATAAGGTTACGAGGATTGAGAAGTTGTTGCTTGCTATCTACTTCTCTAGCCTTCATTGTCATGTTTTGTAACTTTTCTTCTTATGTCGCTCACAAGGCTATAAAGGAGATAAAGTGACGACTACTCAGGTTCATTTACCTTATTATTAATAATAACAACAGAAGGGGTTGCGTTAACGCTTATACAAGGTTAGAGAGATTGAGAAATTGTTTCTTGTTGTCTACTTCGCATGCCTTCATTGTCATGTTTTGTAACTTTCCTTCTTGCGTCCGTTCACGAGGCCATAAAAAAGTGAAATGGACAATTATTTTATAGGAGTCATTTCAATTGTATGTCTCAAAATCTCTATGGAAATGAGATAAGTGAATCATCGGTTTTGATATGCACTCAAATTATCCCATTTACATGTACTATTGAGCACAAAAGTCGAAACACGAGTTATTTAGGTATTCATAATTCAGAATCGAATGTTAAATAATATTCAATAGGTCGAGGACCAATCATATTAATAGTGTATATAATATTAATGTCGAGTTCAAACCAACGATTCGATCTCAAATCTATGTGCAGTTTCAAGAGTAGTGTTGTCATGTTACAAATTAGCATATTGTCACATTTATTTTTACTCTTTATTGAGATAGTTTCACTCTAGCTGTTATTTTGTAATTATGTTGGATGGTGGGGTCAAGTAAATGACCAAAAAAAAGGTGAAAAAACAGATATTTAAGATTAGTGAAATAATTACATTATGTGATTAGGGATTTGTTTGATGGATAATGTTGGGATTAACATGTAGAGTTCTAAATGACATTATTGACCTCCAGATATATGGATTTTACTTAACGTGCCATCTTGTATTTGTTACGGCGCAGGATAGAACCTTTCCGGCTATTAATGGCAAACTGACGCCAGATGGAGAGACAGTTGCGCACTTAATGCGGCGTACGTTTACCAAATTTTACACCCTCTATCACGTGACCTTCGTGATCATGTTTGGTCTTTAGAGTCAACACATTATTTATTAAGGATCATATTTTGGATTGAATCGATGATTCATTGGATCTGATTGAAAATTATAAGATGATGTAAATATAAATTATTTAATAATATAAAAAACACACATAAGAAAGAAGAATAAAATCAGACTGAGATGAAAACTTCATTTAAATGTTGAACTAAAATTAGGAATCAAGGTATGGTTTTATTTCAGTTTATGTTAGAGATCAAAATCAATATTTTTATGGGCAAATTTATGAACGCAGTTCACGATGGATATCTACAAAAATTACACGCAAATCTGATGTAATGTCAATAGTGAACAAGATAAAAAAATTCAAAGATTGACGTGACAAGAAAACCATACTTAAAAATCAAAATCTGATGTCATGTCCATAGTGAACAAGATAAAAATCTTCCACGATTGACGTGACAAGAAAACCATACTTATAATTCGCTGCAATAGTCATTCAGAAAATCATACTTATGATTCTCCCAGTCACATCAGTAGTAAAAAAAAAAAAAAAAATTGTCTCACACTTGGCAGGTGTTCAATTCTAAAATTATGCATGCTATAAATTACATGAACAATCACAACATTATAAGCATCAAGAAACTAATTTACTTCAATGACGGAATTTCAACAAATTAATTAGAAATAGGGATGACAAGAAAATCTGACAAACCTGATACCCGCGGGGCTCTGTCTCAAACGGGGTGGGGATTAACCGCTTAATCATGTATTCGGGTCAGGGATGGGGCGGGGATGAGGACAGGTAACGGGCGCCTTGCCCCGCCACGTTTATTTTTGATTTTTTGTAATTCAATACTTTAAATGGAAACTTTCATGAAATTTCATTAGTTCTAATAGAAAGTGACAACTAAAATTATCTAAAAAAATATGACAAACAATAAAAGTCTTAGTTTACCAAAAACATTTGAATAATTTAACTTTTAAAAATAAGTAAATACTAAAAATATATAATTGTCACAGTCTAATGAATGAGGGTAATAAATGAATTATCAAAAAGTTAAAAAATAATAAAAATTAAACGAGATAGTAAGCGGGCAAGAGCCCGGCCCCGCCCCTGCCCAGCCTTGTCTTAAATGGGTAACGGGGCAGGGAATTGCTTGACGGGGCTCGCCCCATGCCATCCCTAATTAAAAATTCAACTAAAAAAAGGAAAATAATAAAGTAATACATAGATTAGGGCTTGTTTGGGCCCACTTTTTTTTTTTCTTTTTTTCAAAAATACATTTTGTAATAGGGTTATGATGAAGAATGTGTGATTAACAAATAAGGAAAAATTTTGAGTTTGCGTGTAATATTATTTTATTGAAGAATGTTTAGTTGGAATGGAGTTAAATCACTTCAAAAATACATTTTGATGGAAAAAATGGGACTAAAAAACAAAATGAGAATAAATTAATTTAAAAGTGATCAAAGAAACGGTAGAAAGAAAAAGAGCTAAAAAAATATTACAAATAAAGGAATGTCGCCGTGGATTTCCACGAGAAGAATAAAAATTTTACATTAGAGCATTGTTGTCATTTTTTATTTTTTTATTTTTATTTTTTTAAGTTTTGATTTGTGTTTAATTCAAAATGAAACTCATCCAAACGTCCAACAACCTAACTTAATTTACTAAGGACGTGTTCAGTATGACTTAAAATTCAATTAAAATTGAAAATAAAGTCGTTATTGGGTATCACTTGTCTAATAAAAGTCAACAATAACAGCTAATTTTTCAATTTTAATCCGATTTTAATATCTACCGAACATGCCCAAAAAATAAAGCTAAATGGTCTATAATGATTTAAAAAAAAAAAAGATCTTTAGAATCATTAGGATCATTAGAATCTAACAATGGGATCATATGATTCTACAAATTTAAGATTCTACAAAAGGATCATATTATTTTATAATTTTGGAAAAATTATCGAACTAAATTATTTGGTTCGAAAATGGCGATTAAATCTTACTTGTTTTTTTAAACTAATTATTTAAATAAGATTTGTCACTTTTATCTTAAGAATAGTATTGGTGAAGGTCTTTCGAGTTAAGATGTTTTAGTTAGGAAACTGACATAATGTAACTGATCGATCAAATAAAAAGAAAAGTTTAATAATTGATATGAAACTTCGATTTAAATTGAGTGACTACAAGTTTTTTTTAAAGGACGAACAAATAATATTATAAAATTTCTTTAACATTGAATAAATTATTTTAGCCTATAATTTTCATTGGATCAATAACTTTTATCGATTTCTTAACTGTACATTTCATTAGATTCCCGAATTTATAATCTCAAAAAGTCTGATCAAACAAGGGTTAGATCATGCTGGATTGAAGATGATAGTTTCACAACCAAATGGATTTACAATTCAACAATCGTCTGTCAACTATTAAATAATTTTCATGGGCAAATTCAACACAACACAACACAACACAATACAATGCCGTACTGGAGACATTGTGACATAAATTTTCTTATCGTATCATACAAAAGTATTGAGTCGCGTCAAAGCGTACCGCATGACAATAAAACAAGATTAATTCTACTTTATATCAAAAGGGGGCATGTTAGGTACGTATGGAAATAAATATAGTGCGGTACAGTTGGAGATAAAATGCAACATATAACGTCATGGCAATTTCAAGGTGAACACAAGCTATGGATTTCTTAATAAATTTTAATAAAAAATGAGGGAATATATGATTGAAAAATGGTTAATCTCATAAAATATTGATTAAAATTAAGGGCAATGCTTGAAGTAGAGGGGCTTATTTTACAGGCCCCTGCCAGGCCACACACATTTGGGGGTGGGGGGGGTACTTTTTATTTTTTATTTTTTTGAAACATTGGTGGAGTCGGCTGCACAATGAAAGACCTGTAAGACCCCTGTGAAATGAGCCCCAGTACTTGGGGAACAACCCTAAAATTAATTACTAACTTTAACTGATGATCATATTTTAATCTACATCGAACCAGGCTAAACTTGATTATTACGAGGGGCATATTCGACTTGGAATAGTGCCTTCTTCTTCTTTGTTTTTTTTTTTTTTTAGTCAAAGGTATGCACGTGGGCAGAAAGGATGGGTTTTTGTGCTAGCTTTTTGGCCCCCGTGTGACAGACAATGACATTTCTAAATTCTTCCCCTTATTTTAACTACTTATGCACGAGTGCTTCACTCTTCACATTATCGTTTTCCACTTTCATAATTACATACCACTAACACATCTTTATAAAGATTTGTGTCCTACTAGGTGTAAAATTGAGTTGAGTCGTTAAGAAATGGTAGGATCGAATATGTACTATATGAAGACCAGTTGAACATGATTTCGAGCAGTCAGAATTCGCTTTTGAGATTCAATAGTTACTTTTGAACTTATTTTATTAATAAAAATGATTCTTCTAGTTAGAAATTTTTTTAGAAGATTCTAGTCCAATGTAATTTTCTTTAAAATTTCTTCCACCAAAAAAAAAAAAAAAGAAAAAAGGGAAGAAAAGACAATTTTCTGTTTTAATGAAATTTTAAATTTCAACTCTATCCTTAATCGCGACGTTCCTAATTCTCGTCATTTCTTTAAAACACTAATTCAAAAGCTTCTGCTTCTCTTCTCGTACTACTCTAAAGCAGAAGCTATATAAATCGGGTCTTAAAATTATGTCATTAGATTCGTGAATTTGTACGACTTTTTTTCCTTAAAAAGTAACAAAATAAAAAGGGTAAGGTCTGACAATCGGATCCGCGCATACTTCGAGTTTTTTGTGGAGAGGTACAAGCTCTCCAAAGGCAGGTCAACAAGAATCGAGTTATTTTAGACCTCTATTATTTATTTTATTTTTATCTCTTTTTATCTCCCCGTTTACAAACACTTGTATGTAAATATTACATAAACATACAATTTAGATCAAACAATCTTAGGCCATGTTTGATTGCAACGAATTTCATGGAAAATGTCACATATAAGAAAAACGAATTCCACTTTATCGTTTGATTGCAACATGAAAATAGAATCCGAATTCCACTTTACCGTTTGATTGCAACGTGGAATTTGAAACCGAATTTCAAGATGTAATACTTTAAGCTGCATTTTCTTTATTTTTATGGAAAACGAATTTCTATGGGCTTGATAAGTTTTTATTTTCCAACTAACATGAAATTAGAATTCCTTTCCACATTTACCTGTCGAACGGACTTCAATTTTTCTTCTATTTCTACCTTAATGTGTATAAACACTTGTGTGTAATTAAAAAAAAAAATTGTTTTTATTCTAATAACCATTAATGCTAGGAATAAAACTATTATTTTAACATTCCTTCACCTTTCACACTATGTGCAAAAGGTAAAAAGTGAAAAGTGATAACTTTTAGTCAATCTTACCTTTTTGTAACTTTCTACATAGTTTTCATTAAGCTTTCTTTTCTTCTAATCACCATTGCCTTTTTATGTAAACTTTTCGTGTGTGAATCATTTAGTAGATAATTGACTGGAATTCAAAATCTTCAATAATTCAAACCTTTTAGATCAATCCCTATATATGAAACAAAAGGAGGAAAAAGGGACCAAATTCAGAAACCTACATTTCTTCAATGGGTCCCACCAAAATGTGGGTCCCACTGGATATTTCACAAAACCATATAATGTGCTTAGTATGTGAGTGGGCCCTACAAGACAAAGGCTTAACCAACATACCACATGTACAAGTGGATGGTGGTTGATGTGTAATTAAAATTTAGATAATATAATTTCAAGATACATTTATTAGTAGTATTTCAAAAAAAAAAAATTCCTCAAGGGTCGATGGTGTTCTTGTTTATCAAATTAAATCCCCTTGAGAGCAGGGGGACCTTCGGGGAGGACAAAAGTTATCAGTAGCATCGATTAGAATCGAGCTCGAAACTGGCACTTGAATTTTTAGGCCCTCTTTGATAGTAAACATTTTTCATGGAATTTGGAAAAAGTTTCCTATTTTCCAAGTTTTACACCGTTTGACAGCAAAAACTTTTCCCGAAATATTTTTTCCACATTTCCACATTTTCCAACTTTTGAAGAAAAATATTTTTTTGTTGTTTTGATTGGTTTTGATTTTCCAGGTTCTTTTTTATTTTTGGCAATTGGAAAAAATTCTAGACATGATGGTAAATAATTTATCACTTTTATTTACAATTTTCATACAAAACAAAGTCAAATCAATGGTATTCGGTATGGTAAATATTTTTTTGGCAATTGGAACAAATTCTAGACCCAATAGTAAAAAAATTATCACTTTAATGGACAATTTTCATAAAAAACGAAGTCAAACGGATACCAAATTTTCAACATTTTTCAGGTGAAAAATTATACCAATCAAACAATATTAATTACAATTCTCTGTAAAACAATTTCTAAACAATTCAATTCTCTGTGAAATATTTTCTTTCCACCAATTTTTCACATTTGCATTTAAACAGACCTTTTAGAGCTGTCTATTTTCTAGATAAAAAAAACCCCATGAAGTAAACTATAATTGATTGAGAGGTAAAAAAAAATTCAGGGACTGTCTGACATGGGATAAAATTAGTATATTACTGCCAAAGTTACAAAAGGGGGCCAAGTATAAGCTACAATTTTCTAAAGAGAGCAAAGTCTGAGCTATCAAAGTTACCCGATTTAGGGGTTTAGTTAAATTTGGCATGTGTTCATCGGAGTCTGGGCAATAGGCACCTGGGGTTTTTAGTGGTAGAGCAGGTGGTAGTGATGGTATCTGGAAGGAGTTGGGTTAGTTCTGGGCTTTAGAGACGAATGCATTTTTTTTTT
>CAIGRF010027686.1:0-15030 GCA_903798235.1 Fraxinus ornus
GCCATTTTCATGAATTTCCCATGATTCATACCATGTTTGACTTTTAAATTTAAATAATATTATTTACAATAATAAACCAATTGATCTATTATTGATTAGGCGGTTTCATAAAGGGGCCATGTAAGGAACAAAGTTTTAGCTTATTTGGTAAAAAGATATAGAAAATGACAGAGATTTTGGCTTCTGTACGGTTTCTTCCACTGTTCTTTTCGGCTGCTAGACAGAGAGGTGGGTGACAGCTAATAGTAGGAGTTGGCAAAACCTTGCCAACCAAACAGAAACGACCCAACTAGAGTCTAGACTGGTTTGGATCTATTTTTCTTATTTTTTGACGGGGGTTCGAATTATGGGTTGTGTAGACGTGTCGGGTCGGGTGATGGATTAACCCATCAAAATAGATATAATCCACCAAACCCGATATGCCTAGTTAAAAAAAATAATAATAAAAAAAAGAAATGAAACTAAATAAGGCATATATGAGCAAGTCACAAGCTGTAGACCCTAAAGTAAAACCTACTCTCTCTCTCTCTCTCAAATTGCAACATCTGATCTTTGTTTTTAGAGAGAAGCTTGAGGTACAGCTGGAGGGTTCACAGACCCCTCACAGATACCTCACAATAGAGGGGGGTGGGTGGGATTTTTTCGCCATTTTTTATTATAATGCGGGACCCACTCTTAAGCTTGAGGTATAGATGGGGGGTTCATAGACCCCCCCACAGATACCTCACAATAGGAGGGGTGAGTGTGATTTTTTTGCCATTTTTTATTATAATGCGGGACCCACTCACGTGAGTATTGGTAAACATTCTGTAAACTATTTGTCTGTACATGAAGAATTATTCTTGTTTTTAAGTTGCTGAAGTTGGTTGTCGATAGTACATGGTTAGTCATTGCTGTTGACAACCGATCTCCGAGGTGATTAAGATCGGACTATTCTACGTCATCAGTGGATGCTATGTTGAGCTCTAAGAGTATATGCCTTCTGCGAGAAGCCTGTGTAGTCTTTCAAAGCAAAAAGAATATAATGATTAAGGATCACTGGCAGAATATATGAGTTACCAATCATAGAAGCACACCTGAAAAAGTCCCACGTCAGCGCTCACATAATTCTCCAATAAAAAATGTTAGCTTCATCCTCTAAGTCATGCATTAATTGCTGGGGGCCACTTGCAATTAATACTCAAAAGAAACCTTACAGAATCCAGCTCGACAACCAATCTTATCGCACTAGCAACCGTACTTCCTTAGCTTGGAATTACAGTGAAAAGATAGGGGAGGCAGGATGCATGCATATTTTCCCTATAAAGGAAGGATCAAAGTCTAAAAGGAGACAAATGAACGTGGATACAAGCATATACAAACTCTTTAGCATCTTCTCATATTGCAAATATCTCATATCATTAGGAAGGGGGAATTATTGTATTACATTCTTGTAAACAATTGGTTATTACAAAAAGAAATTCGCGTTTATTCCTTGAGTTGGCTTGAATTTTGCTTATACAATTTTCAACATCGACAATTGCTAATAGTCCTACATTTTTGTTGTGCTGAATTTGCTCATTGCTCATTGTCATCACTAATCAATTGTGCCGATAAATGAAGACGAGAGGCATAGGCATGTTATTGCTGATTGGGTTGGGTTGAAACACATAAATGGGTAGGGTTGGGTTAGGTTTAGGTTGAGTCAAAAATCGAAACACGCTTATCCCTACTTTTTACCTTCTCATGTTACTTATAGTCTTTTACTACCATATTTAATATGGTCAAATTATTTGACTCGTAAATTTAGAGAAAATTATTTACAATGATAAACCAATTGATTATCTATTAGTGATTAGGCTGGTTTCATATGAAATATCGAAAAGAGGCCATATAAGGAACGAGATTTTAGCTTATTTTGGTAATAAATTATAAAATAAGTTACTTGCTTTCAATCTCTTCTAGATATAATTATATATTTATTATGGATAAGTGACAAGCGAGAGAAAAAAAAAATTGCACAGTCAATTTTAAATATCATATGGAGTATATAGTTTCTTTATCATTGCCATTATGATTTCGATTATAACTTTTATTGACGGCTATGATTATACTTGGTATATATTTGTTACACGGTACTAAATTAGACGAAATCATATACCTAATAAGAATTTAAATTATATTTTAATGTTATTGAATATATCTTATTCGTAAAATTTGATTGTACGAAAATTTAATTGCACTTATTATTGTTGTTGTTATCATTATAATGGTATCAAGAATAATTATATAAATTGAAACTTAGGCACGCATATGTGCATTCATAGCATTCGTAATAGGAGATATTAAGTTGGAGCTATAAAAATGAGTCGAATTTTGATATTCAGGACGCGTTGGACTCATATTAGAACGCTATCAAGACACGTAGGACTCATAGCTTAAAAGATTGAATCAAACCAAGTAAATTTAAAAAATCAAAACTGTAAATTTAGAAACACGGTATATAATATAATACGGTGGAGTTCACTCTCTGCGTGGGAGTGCCAACTTTATACCTCTCCTTTACAACACGGAATTTTAATATAATATAATATAATATAATACAGAATTTTAGCTTCATCGTGATCTAGAAGCTATTTATTATTCTCAAGACAATTGTACCAAAATTGATTGAAGTCACTAATTGTCCAATGAAGTTGAGATGAATTTTCATATATTGGACAATGAAGTAGGGACCCTTCTATCACTATACTGGTGTTACATAGCTTTTTTAATTGAAATCGAGGCACGCAATTGTTATTTATTCTTTATAGAGGATGCCGAGTTAGAAGTGTAAAGATGAATCAAGTCCCAACATTCCAATCAGTAACCCCCCAGTAAAAAAAAAAATAGGATAAAACTAGTTGTACCTAACAACTTACCAAATTTTTGACATAATTGACACATGACCTCCCCCTATTGGTGGGGTGCATGTGGGCCCAGGCGCTTTACCAATAGCGGGAGGCCATGTGTCAATTATGTCAAAAATTTGGTAAGTTGTTTGGTACATAATCTCCCAAAAAAACAAATGAGACAACATGCTTGGAAAACCCATGTTTTCATTAAATTGTATTCTCTATATATCAAAATAAATTAACATAATATATTTATAAGCCCAATAAAAAAAAAATTTAGATTGATAAATCTCAAAAATTAGGAACAAGATTTATGAAGATTTAAATAAACTTGTATTATAGTTTCTTGTTATACACCACTATCCGTTGATTGTAAGTGACGACAATATAGACGTCATATTATTGTCCTTCAACTTTTGTTTATTCGATTGTGTCAATCTTCCATTACAAATGGATTTAATTAGGCAAAAATACCATGGTCCCATTTCATCATCAAGAACTTATGTTCTGTATGATAGAATCAATCTATGATTGGTTTCATAACTTTAATTTTATAAAGATAATGGAATTGTTAGGTCTTGAATGGAACTTAGGCTAAATCATATTTGAATGAGCATCTTATAATATTTACTAGGATTATTAAATTGTGGTAAGAATGTAACGATGGGACACTTTATCCTCTTTGTCTGAATAAAGGGACAAAAATCACAGCATTCTTTAGAAGTAAGGACACCTTTAACTTATTTCAGGCTACTTCCCTTGATTATGTTGGCTTCCAATAATTATCTTTTTTTTTGTAAATCATTTGTTTATTTTTCTTTTTTATTATTATTAATATATTGGATGGTTTTTTTTACACTTATTGAAATGAAAACAACGGTATTAACCAATTTGCCATTAAAAGCCTTACTTAAAAATCCAAGGGATAGAAGTGACAAATGTCTTTAGAATGGGTCATTAGAGAGGACGAGAGTTTGATATGTCTTGCTCTACCATCACCACAACAGGGATGATAATGGGTTGGGAATGCATCGAGGATGTCGATACAAATATTGTGATTTTTATTCATTTATTTATTTATTTCAATTTTTATAATAAAATCGAGGTGGAGATCATGGTTCTCGTCCTTCCCCCATTGGACTTGGTTAAGCGGGGAATCCCCACTCCGTTAAGGGAGGGTTTCCTAGGGACTTTTGTCGTGGTGTTGACATATTGTGTGTGAAATACCATGATGAAAGAACGACATATCAATTGAACACATAACATGAACTAAGTAAATGTTTTTGTAAATTTTTCCGACTTTTGGTGTCCTTTCTCAACCTTTTTCAGAAAAACTTCTTTTTAATAATCATTTTGAAGATTATATATTGAATAAAGGGTTTTTTTAGAAATTGTCGATGTATCTAATTCATTTGAGCCCTATATAGTAGCGGATCCAACACAAAAGTTCAGCACAGACAGATCGAATGTTGATCGTTGACCATTGACTGTCGACAATTAGCGATGGTAAGAACGATATCGTTTATTAATATTTAATTAAATAATATTAAAAATTATTCAATATATATGTAAATGCACTAANTAATTCAATACAACCAAAAATACTAAAAAAATAACGTGATACAACTTACTCTGTAACTGTGAATTTAAATAACTGTATTCTACGAGATCTCATGTTTTGGACTATCATTTGGTGAAACATAAATTATATTTGCCCAAATCACAAATTCACAAATCATAAATCACAAATCTCATTTCAATGTCAAATTCCCAATTAACTCATACAACATAAATCATAATTCTTAAGTAAGAATAGTCACAACTCATGAATAAAAAATAACACCAAAAAAAAAAAAAGTCAGAAAACAGAAAACTCACGGTCGGCAGCCGATCACTGAAAAGGGTGCTAGTTCCGACCTTCCAGCTCCAAGACTTGAGTCTGTTGGCACCGGCACGGCGGGACTGGTGGAGGCGTCACCGGGAGGCGAAATTGGAAAATGGAAATGGTTTTGATTTGGGGGTGGAATTGGAAAATGGAAATGGAAAATGGAAGTAGTTTTGATCTTTGAAAGCGGGATTGGGTCTGTTCAATTGTAAAAATAAGGCACAACTTAAATAAATTTTAATTTTAGCTCAAGTAAAAGGCTCAATTACCATAAAAAAAAAAGTAAGAGAAAAAACCCTCGCCTGAGTCGCCTCTGTCTCCCGCGCTGGTCTCCTTCTTCTTCACTTCAGAGCACCGTTTCGACGGAGCCCAGCACGCGCGACCACGTTCCCTTGCCGGGTGCTGGGTCCGTCTCTGGCCCTGTACATTGTTTTAACTTTTTAGCATGATGAAACTTCCGCTAGATGCAAATGATCATGAATTTATTGATGTAGAGGCAAACATCGACTTTGTTGAAGCCGTGATTGGCTTCCTCACACTTTCTACGGAGATCATCGCTCGTGTCTATATGATCAGAATGATTTTCTTGTTTCAAAATCATCAAGTGTAAATTCCATGTTAATTAAAGAAGTAAACTACTTTTTCTCATTCTCTACTAAATAATGTTTTATTGATTATTTAACTTAAAATAGTTGACTTATAAGTTGATACTTTAATCTTAATCGACTGGATGCTTAGAACGCATATAGACAATAAGAATACAACCCAAACGACAAGTGTTTGCGAAAATGCCCTTCTGAAGTAAATCATGTCCCATGCACCCGTCCATTTAACAGAAATGAGATAGAAGTCTACGGGAAGGACAATTACGCAAAAGTTGACATGGGGACGTTGCTACTAAATTGAAACAATAGGCCCTTTTTCAAAGTGACTCCAAACGTTGCGGTCCATTTGTGAAAATAACCCACTAATCAATTTATAATATATGTAGCCCCTGTTTGACAGGGATTAACATTTAATTTTTAATTTAAATAAAAATTAACAAATAGTTTTAATTGCACATTTTATGAGGTATCCAACTTTTTAATCACATATTTTGTCAACTTTTTGAATCCCCCAAACAAGGGCTTAGAATATCATGCATAATATAAAATACTGGATTAATATATATGTACCGAATGGGGGGTACCGGATGGGTTACCCCCTCTCACAATGCGCGCGGGCCCTATGTGTATTTAAAAATTTTGGTTTGTGGTCCCCACCTCCTAATGTGAATGAGGTGTAAAAGATTCGGTATAAAAATTCGGTACATTGTAGCATAACACTAGAATACTAGAGCAATAAATTTCATCATATCCATACATTTAATCTCATTTGATTTAACTTGCTATATATTTAGTAATTGAGCAATGCTATTCATCCCCGGTTGGGATGCATCCCCAGTCTATGTGGCGTTAATGTGGCATTAAATGATAGGTGAAATTAAATAAGTCATTTAATTTCACCTATCATGTAACCAATCATTTACAGCCACATAGATTGGGGATGCATCCCCATTGAGGATGAATATCATTTTTCTTAGTAATTAGGACTAGGCCGATGAAAAAAAACACAATTAATAAGATTTTATTTTCCATTAAACACAAACAAAATTATTAAGGGTGCGTTTGATTACGAGCATTAAATTTGCATGGAAATAAAATAAGTTTTAGGCAATCGTATGAAATTTTTTAATTAAATATGTTTGATTGATTTAGTTTTCAACTTAGAAAATATTATACTTATTCATTTTTTATTGGTGGGTAGATGAGAGAAAGGATACATGAAAGAGAGAAAGATGAAAGAATTATTTGAAAAATAAAAACTATATCTTTTTAAAGAAAATATTATTCTTGTTTTCAATGAAAATATGATCACGCGACCGAACGTAGTAAAATATTTTTCGTGAAAAAAAATTGTTAATCAAACAACACGAAAGTAAGAAATTAGGTAGAAAAAATATATTTTTCACGGCTTTTGTCAATTAAACTTTTCCATTAAAGAGAAAATTGTTGATGTCTCAATTTAAAATATTTGTTATAAAATTACAATTTTAATATATAACAAAATGTTAATTAACATTATGTGAAAAACATAAAACCCTAAATTTAAATAATGTTTTAATTTGAATTTCCTTTATTACAAATCAGAAATTACAATCGAGCAAAATTCGGTGTCGTTTAGATCAGATCCGGTCATGCATACAGCTAATTTATTAGGGAGGGTTGGCAGTCGATTCGAGCGCTTTAATTGAACCCAGTTTCATCGTCAAGAAAAAGGGTCTACAGAGAGCCGGTACCTCTGGTTCTCTTTCCAGTAATTGTTGTTTTTGTTGAATTTCTTTCTTTTATTTCTTGTTTTGTGGATTTTGAAGCTTCAACTTTTTTTCTAGCTGTGAAGTTTTGTACCTATTCTGAAAGTCCTAGTGCTAGTTGGATATACTCAAATAAATTCGTTTTTGTTTGGTTTGAAGTTTGAGTAAATTAATGGAACCTTTTCCAGCTAGATATTTTATGCAAGTGTGAGTAATGGAATTGGAAACCATAACGATCAACTGATGATTTAAATATGAAAAGATGGCATCTTTATTATAATTTCTGACTTGCTATATGAAGGGAAAACTATGGTATTTTAGAATGGCAGGTGATTTTATTTTGTATGTCAATTATCACAGAGTTTTACGGTTGGTGTAAAGGAGGCAAGAAAAACTAATTCTTTCCCGAGGGATATTATATGTATCGCATTGGCAGATTGGAAACCATATCAAATGATGTTTTTGCAGATAAAGTCAAGGCATGAGGAGGGAAAATGGAAGTATTAGTTGCAAAAATTAACCACCCCGGTTTAGTTCACACCTTCTTATCAGATGTAATTTAACTGCATGGAAACCAAAATAAAGCACAGTCAAAATTTATGTTACTGCACTGAATTACTAATAATATAAAATTTTCTTGTTGAAAAGGAATAGGTTATATTGAATTTAGTTGTTGCTGTTTGACATATTGATGATCAATTTTCATTATCTTAATTTTAAATCTAATTCTACTCTTCTTATCATTAAATGAAGGCTCAGGAGGATATGGGTATTTGCTAGATCCACTTTGGTGGATTGGCATGGTAACTAGTAAGTCTTGCCTTTTTTGGATTCCTTAATTATACCTTTCAAGGAATTATTTCATCTGATAATCTGAAGTAGAGCTGTTTTACAAAATTTTGCAGTGATTATTGGAGAATTTGCCAATTTTGTAGCTTACATTTATGATCCTGCTGTCCTTGTGAGTTGTGACACCTCTTGGAGCATCAAGTATAATTTTCAGGTAACTGTACATTGCAGTCTCTTTCCATTCCCTTTTCTCTTCTCCCAATAAAAGATCCAACATTAAAACAAGAAAAAGGTCACCTTTCAGATCTGAGTCTTATGCTCCATAACTAATCATAAGTAACAGTAGCCTCCTTCTTCTTTCTCTGACAGTGCTTTTTAGCTCATTTCTTATTGAAAGAGAAATTGCAGAAGTTAGGAATATATGGATGCATTTTACGTATAGTGGGTTCTATCATAATTGTGCTAGTGAACATGGCCTTAGTTCCGTGGAAGAAATCTGGGAATTAGCAATACAGCCAGGTGAACATATATACTTTAATAGATGCTTTATGATACTATGTCTCTTGGGGTCATATGCGTAGACAATTATAATGGTTTATATTGGCGTTTGTTCTATAATTGGATCCTTAACGGTAAGTACTGGTCTTTTTCTGTGATTACTTATATAGATAGATAATCATGTACCAAAAGTCATGTCTTCTTAGCCTAGGGATAAAAATGGCTCGTTATGTTATCGAACAGAAAAATAGACTTCGTTGTTCAGAAAGTGTTGGTTCAGGCTAAAACAAAGAAGGAACCTCTATCTTAGGGTTAAATTATCTAGATTTATTAATAGAGCCCTTAAAAAGGAGCAGTAGTTGCATTAGGGAACATCTTGGCATGAGTCCTAGTTGTTGTCAATATGACCTCAATAAGCTTCTAAAAGCTTTGTAGACCATATTTTGCATCCTGCTGAAATGACCACATGCTGGTTCAACTCTCTAATTATGATAAATCACGTTTCTAAACTTGTTTTTTTCACTTTTTAATGAAGTGAAAAAGCTCTTTTGCATACTGCGGATTTGTTTTGGCTTTTAATAGCTCTAATTTAATATTCTGATTTCCCTGACATCTCCTCAAATGCATATGTAAATACATGCACGCATGGATATATTTGCACGTGTGTGAGGGAGAGTATGTAATCACTAGCATGTTTTTGAGTGCTGTCTATGGAAAGGGGAAATGCAAATGAAAAGAGTAAATTGATAAAGAATGGTAATCTTGTTGCTTGTTTGATGGATAAAATGTTTGGTTTTTCATTACAGGTTATGAGCATTAAAGCAGAAGGTATTGCTATAAAACTTATGATAGAGGGCTCAAACCAGGTATCCCGCTTCCAAACGTGGGTGTTTGTCATGGTTGCAGCTAGTTATATAATCACTCAATTAAACTACTTAAAACAAGGTTACTACTTTCTCTCTTTATGATATTCTGTTTCATTCTTTTTAGTCGTTAACTATTTTTTCTATATATAATTTAATTAAATGTTTTTAGTCCTTAAATGTGCTTTCACGTCTTGCTTTAGACTTTTCAACATCTAGTTGTTTCACCTCTTTTTTTTTTTCTTTTGGACAATGAACAAACGTTTTAATTATATACCTGGTATGTTCCTTTATTTTATTAATTCCTTGTAGCTCAGTTGGCTAGTAGTTGTATATTCACACAAGAGGTCCTAGTTTCAAATCCCTCTGCCAACATTTTTAGTGTAAAATATGTTTAAATCTACAATTTTTGCCAAAATAAATGGAATAAGGGGAAGGGTTTTGGAACCTGTGACCCCTACGTCACGGTATTGGACGCTAACCATTGTGGCACTCATGAAATTTGATATTAATTTACCAGAATCATATTAGCGGTTTAATGCAATTGTAAAACTTTAAACCCGTGCCCTTCCTTTGAATTATACAAAACTTGAGCACAATATCATTTGGTGAATATTGTTAACTTTTACAATAAATTATAAATGTTCAGTTTGAACAAAATAATTGTTATATTTAAATTATAGACCTCGTTTGATTCCATTTTTTTTTCAAAATATATTTCTCTATCTTCTTTCAACCGCACATTTTTGAATAAAATAATATTACATGCAAATTCAAAACTTTTCTTTATTTTTAATTACACATTCTCCATCAAATCACTATTTCAAAATACATNTGACAACGGTCGACGATCTACGATCGCCCGTGCTGACTCGAAATCCTGGGTCCGCCGCTGTTGCTGATGGTGCAGTTTTTTTCTATTATCATTTTCTTCAGATGTGCTGATATTATGATGCCTTGTTGCAACGGCATATATATATATATGGCTGTTTTCTGAATTCATAGGTAAGCATGCTTATAGCACTCAGATTATATTCAGATACACCATCATATATGAATGGAAAGACGCAGCATCTTTTTTCCAGGAAGAGTAGCAAAACTAAATAAGCAATCATCTATGAGCATTACTAATAATTGATTTGACAATTCCAAGAGTTAGATCCATATCCTTGTCTGTGTTTGTCATTTCAAGTCCAAGCAACATAGTTTTGCCTCTAGCATTGAGTTCATACTTTTGATTTTTATGTTCTTTTGCTTGTTTCAACATTCTGAATTGAATTTGAAGTTGATTTAATCATCATGACTTTTATTTCCAGGCTTTGGATATATTTAACACTGCTGTAGTTTCTCCAATCTATTATGCCATGGTCACATCACTTGCAATTCTTGCCAGTGCCATAATGTTCAAGGTATCTAAGAATGTTTGTGTCTTGCTACAATATTTCAATGTTGCTATTTTTGTTAAGCTTTACTTTATACTCCACTACTGTAGATTAGATTTTTAATTAATTTCCTACATACCTTAGGATTGTTTAAACCCCTCTAAATAGAGGGTTAACTATTTGTTTTAAACACTTTGATTATACAAACTGTACTTCTTTCTCTGATTTCTTCTCAGTTTTCATTAATTGCTATTTGTAAATTTCTTTTATGAGCTTCAATTTGATATCCGACCTACTCTTTTCAGTGACTTAATTGTATATCACACATTAGATTTTACAAGCACTTGGACGAAATAAATATTCATGTGCACATGGTCATCCTAAAAATAATAAAAACTGCAGTATCTTACTATCGTTGAATGTTCCACTCAAATAATTGTTGCAATTTCTGTCCAAATCTATATAAACCCTACGTATATTAGCCCACCCAGTCAGCTCAATTAACAGAGTCATAGTGTCAGCGCAAGATATTTCTGCTGATCTGAGAAAGTTTATGTTAATCGTGATTGAAAATACCATAAAATGTTGATCTAAGCCTGTAGTTTTCATAGGTTAGCTTCCTTTTATGGGAGATTCTTTCAAGGCTTTAGTTCTATCACCGTCCCCATCCTGAGTGTATGGGAAAAGGTGATGTTCAATTGGACCCCCTCAACAAAAAAGCCTTCTTATCTGTTGAACAAAACTTGAAACGAGGACCTGGTTTTAAGATACTTTCATCTTTCTAAAGATTTTAACGTTGCTTGTCGTGCTTCTGGTGTAGGTATATGTAATATCTTTGGTCAAGAATCTAAATGAGGCTCGATAACAATAATATTTCACCTATGACAATGAGTTCTATGCTATAGTCCAGTTCGTTCATGGTTGGCAATATTTTTTGTTGCCTAAGGAGTTCATTCTGATAATTAAGCCTCTCTTTATTTCAATTCCTAGTGTAATGTGAGAAAGTAACATATTAAGTCGGTCGAATTCGTACACGTTTGTCCTCCAACATGCCAGAGTCGAGAACATTGTTATTGATACTCTTAGTCATCTCATTACTAAACTTCAAGCAACTCCGTGTTAAGTTTCCGCGGTTAAAGGATGGCTATAGTAGATGTCCTGACTTTGGTATCTTTCAGGATCTTTTAGACGTCGCTCATGTGATCACTTGGTTGAGATAAAACTGTGGCCTTAGTAGATGATCGATTTTATTGGCTCTTCCTTAAGAGGATGTCACTCGTATTATTTCTTAGTGTCCTATTTGTCAAATAGGAAAAGCACACTATCGGAACACTGGAATGTATATTTTTTGTCTCATTCCTCATCCTCTATGGCGTGACCTTAACATGCATTTTGTTATAGGTTTGCATGGCATGACCTTAACATGCATTTTGTTATAGGTTTGCTCAAGATCGATAAAATTCATGATTTTATTTTAGTTATAGTGAATAGGTTCTCAAGGATGGCACATTTCATTCCATGTTTCAAGTATGATACGTCCTATGTTGCTAAGTTGTTTTTCAAAGAAATTGTATGTCCACATGGGCTCCCAATAAATATTGCGTAACATCGTGATGTTAAATTTATTGGTTACTTTTGGAAGACACTTTAGATTGTTTAGGATTACGTCGAAATTTTCTTCAGCTTTCCTTTCCGCAAATGGTCAAATTGAGGTGGTTAACCATAGCATAAATAACTTCGTTTCTTAGATGATGATTAACCGAGAAATATGGATCTTGTGTTACTTACTATTGAGTTTGCGTACAACATTAATTCCGTCAACAGTTGATCAACCGGACATAGCCCATTCATGGAAGTCCAGGGTTTCTCACTGTGCCAAGTATAACATTTGGAAACAGCTTAGGTAGCCATTAGAATTGAATTTAGCGGCTAGAAGTAATTTTTTTTATTTTTTTATTTTGGAGACCTAGTTAATAGCCTGTTTGGTTTGGATTTTACAATTCTACAGTAAATCAATTCTCATTTTTCAACCATACATTTTTCAATAAAATAATATTTTACATCACATCAATACTTTTTTCTTCTTTTTTAACCACACATTTCTCATAAATTCTACAGTAAATTAATTCTCATTTTTCAACCACACATTCTTCAATAAAATAATATTTTACATCACATCAATATTTTTTTCTTCTTTTTCATCCACACATTTCTCATCATATCACTATTCATAATCAATTCTTCCTCCAAAAAATCTAAACCAAACAAGCTCTAAATGTTGACCAATAGTGTTAGACCATAGAGTAATCTTTTATGCATACATGTTCAGATTTTTCCTTGGCTAAATCTTAGAAATATGATTGCAAGATTGATTTAAATATTGTATGTCAATTAACCTAATTAATAATAAACTTTCATTTATTAAAATTAGAAACATTATTTATAATTTTATACTTGTATAATTAACAATCTAATATTTTATATGGTATGTTAGAATATTTATTTTGGCATAATTTAAATCAAATGTTTAATTATATGGCAATAATTGACTAGTAGGAATTATATATTTATTAATATAGTTAATTGGGCAATTATTTGAATGATTGATTACACTCTATATGGAAAAACGCGTGGTATTAATAAGAGAATGAATTTTTGTACCAAAATAGGTAATAGAGTCAAATTTAGAAACCCCTATTTATACCCCTTATATCACTTACACACAAATAAACTTGTACTTTACACATTCCTTTCTTTTAACTATCTTCTACTGTTCTACATACACTTTCACGTTACAAAGTTTAGTACGCGTATCCAAGGAATTTTGGAGTGAAAGTTTAATAAGACAATTTTCTCGATTTATTTTGATCTTCTTCCATACAACGATAAGCGTAGTAGTACAAATTGTTCTTTCATTATTTAAATTACGGAAATTTATGTTATGAATATGATGATACGGAAACCCAAATTATGATAAGGGTCATATATGTGCCAGTTCAAAGGACTGTAGTTTAGTAGCGCCACACACATGAATTATAGCCACGAAGTTCGGATTTTAATTCCCCGTGTCTCCATATGTATGTTAAGATTTTCTGTATTTAAATATGAGATGAAATTCGTTATTACTCATTTAATGAGATTTATGTCTCACACGTATATGTTATACCTTTTATAGTTAACTAAAAAGGTGGGTTCGAAGCGATCAGAGGTGGATTGTGTTTGCATGGGTGAAAAATGAATAATAAATTATGTAGTTGAGGATTTTAATAATGTTCATTGTATTTCTCTTAAAACTAATTTTAAATCCTCGTATGTTAAGAAAATATTATCTTTTTTTTTTAAATTATTAAAGTACTCTTTTATGTACCATGTATAATGATTTCAAAGATAAAATTTGAGTCGTTAATCTTATTCTTTTGCTTACTGATTTTTGTCATGCGGCTTCTTCTCAAGCTTTTGCATACTATATTTGTGAGTAGAATGAAGGAATTTTATGTTTTAAGTAATGACCACTACAAACCTGCGGATGATTCATACCATAGGCGTAAAATTTTTTAGGGCACGTTCTCTTTGCTGTTTTAGGCCAATTTAGTTTTCAATGTTCGAAAATACTGAAAACATGTTTACTTATCTATTTTCATAAATGAATTTTAAAAATTGAGTTACAGAAAGCACCAAAAAAAGTCGTTTTGACTATTTTCGGTTAAAATCAAGTCAAAATTTCATTTTTTTTTATTTCTTAAAACAATTTTTCAAAGTGACAAAAAAAACGTTTTTAGCCCTCTCAAAATGAACATCCAAAATACAAAACACAAAATGAATTCAAAACTAAAAACTAAAATTTGAAACACGAAGAAAACAACCCCTTAATGTTTGGCAATTATGTAATGATTCGCGTTGCCTCAGAACGTTTTCCCTAGCATGCCGTCAAAAACTGCTTGAAGCATTCCCATTTCCCGTCTGAGACCCTTTTCGCTCAAATTCTCAATTGATGAACTTTTTGCCGGTTCAGTTGAACTGTAAAAAGAGATAATTGGAGGAATCATTTTCGGTTTCTACTAGGGTAAGCATATGTATTCTAGAATCAGGACGAGTGACTGATGTATTCTCTATTGGGAAATATGTTCACTAGTAATAAAGAACTTCATCCAACTATGATATCAGACGATCATGTAATTTCGGAGCATGTTTGGCTAACCCTTCAGAAAAATTAAAAGTACCATTTTGAAAAGTAAGCAATGAATATGCTTCTACTTTCTCTTTGGCAAAAAAAAAGTAATTTTTAAGCTGTTGGCTAAGCATAAATTTACTTTTAAGCATTATTATCTTTTTTTAGGCTTTACCAAATGTGCTCTTAAAAGGAAAAAAAAAAAAAAAAAAAAAAAAA
>CAIGRF010027686.1:22542-39350 GCA_903798235.1 Fraxinus ornus
GGAGAGGGAGGGGGGGAGGAGGAGGAGGGGGAGAGGGAGAGGAGTGATTGAAAAATTAGGGTTAGGGATTTTATATTACCTGAGTTTTGAAAAATAAAGTTTGGTCCCTGATTTTTGAATTGTAAACTTTAAATCCCTGGCCATGTAATTTCCTCTTAATTTTTTCTTAAAGAAAAAACACACATTTAGGATTGTGGGCCTGCTCGGGTTCGACTCTTGGCCATACAAGTCAAATGGTTGAGCCTTGTTTGTGAACACAAGACAAGCTTGACTCAACTCTTCTTTGGAGCCTTGTTGAATCAAGCCGGGTGTTTAAGGATGGAGATAGCTCGATTTGACCAGTTGTCACCCATACAAAACGCACACTTTGGAGAGGAATATACTTTAAAGGAATTTCCGTCCAGTTCCAAATTCCCTAAACAACCCCACTCAACACCACATGACGCATAACCAATTAAACACTGCAGCGAATTCATATGCATATATATTTTTGCCCATAGGGTTTCAAATTTTCCATAAATGTACACACAGAGAATCATATTTGAATATATGATTTTGAGTTTTGGAATTTAGTACAAATTGAGCTGCAGATGATAATTGAATTCCCCTTGATACTAATCAGATATTACTATCGGAGCAAAATCCCAGGATTTGGTATCGCTTGGATCGGGTAGGGTCATGTATACAGCTAATTTGATAGGTTTCGTGTTGGCTTTCTGGTCGAGCGCTTTCATCGGATCCAGTTTCATCATCAAGAAAAAGGGCTTACAGAGAGCTGGTGCCTCCGGCTCTCGTGCCAGTAAGTGTTCTTTTTTTTTGTTGAATTTATTTTTCTTGTTTTGTAAATTTTGAAGCTTGAACTCTTGTTATAGCTGTGAAGATTTGTACCTATTCTGAAAGTCTTTGTGTAGTTTCTTTTTTTTAAAAAAAAAAAAAAATCGCTTTTATTTTACACTGCTAGTTGGATTTTTTAGAGAAAAAATAAGATTTTTTTTTTTTTTTTTTTTTNTTGAAGTCTGCGTAAATAAATGTAGAAGTTTCCAGCTAGCAAATTATTCTCAGGAGTACTGGAATTGGGAACCATAATGATTAACTGATGATTAAAATATGAAAAGAGGATAGAATACTTTAAGTTCTTGATTATTAAACGAGGGAAAAGACAAGGGTATTTGGGCACGTGGTTTTAGTTGGTATGTCAATTATCACAGTTTACTGGTGGTATGAAGGAGACAAGAAAAAGTAAATCTTTCCAAAACGGATATGCGGTGTCTTGGCAGAGTAGAACTATATCAAATGATGTTTTTGCCAATGAAGTGAAGGCATAAGAAAAGTAGGGGAAATGGAGTATGGAAGTATTAGTTGCAAAAATTAATCACCCTGGTTTAGTTCATACCTTCTTATCAGATGTAATGTAACTGCAAGAATCGCAAATAATTAAGAGTTTCTTGTTGAAAAGGAATGGGGTTTATTGAACTTACAAGTGATGACTGTTTGACATATAGATGATCTAATTTCAATATCTAGATTTTGTTTCTAATTCTACTCTTTTTCTCATTAAATGAAGGTTCAGGAGGATATAGATATTTGCTAGAGCCGCTTTGGTGGATTGGCATGGTAACCAGTAAGTTTTGCCTTTCTCAGATTCCTAAATTATACATTTCTGGGTATTATTTCATCCGATAATCTGAAGTAGAGTTTTTCTACAAAATTTTGCAGTGATCATTGGAGAATTTGCTAATTTTGTAGCTTACATTTATGCTCCTGCTGTTCTTGTTACACCTCTTGGAGCATTAAGTATAATTTTCAGGTAAATGTATATAGCAGTCTCCTTTCTTTCCCTTTTCCCTCCTCTCAATAAAAGGGACAATGTTAAAACAGGAAAAAGGTCACCTATCAGATCATAGTCTTATGCTCCATAACTAATCATAAGTATCCTGCCCTAACATCTTCTTTCTTCTATTACTGACAGTGCTGTTTTAGCTCATTTTTTATTGAAAGAGAAATTGCGGAAGTTAGGAATATTGGGATGCATTTTATGTATAGTGGGTTCTACCATAATTGTGCTTCACGCGCCTGGTGAACATAGTCTTAGTTCCGTGGAAGAAATCTGGGTATTAGCAATACAGCCAGGTGAACATATATACTTTAATAGATGCTTTATGATACTGTCTCCTGGGGTCATATGCATAGACCCGAAGAATGTGATACTGTTCGTTGATATTTTCCTTTTTTCTTGGTTCAGCTTTTATTTTGTATACAGCCTCTGCAGTGGCTGTGAGTCGTGACATTGATATTTTCCTTTTTTCTTGGTTCAGCTTTTCTTTTGTATACAGCCTCAGCAGTGGCAGTGACATTGGTACTAGTGTTGTATTGTGAACCACGCTATGGGCAGACAAATATAATGGTTTATATTGGCGTTTGTTCTATAATTGGATCCTTAACGGTAAGTACTCGTATTTTTTCCTGTGATAATTTTATAGGAAGATATTCATGAACCACACGGTCTTGTGTTCTTGCCAAAGGGGAAAATAGCTCGTTATGTTATCAAACAGAAAAATATACTTTGTTGTTCAGAGAGTGTTGGTCAGACAAAAACAAAGACACCTCTACCTTAGGGTTAAATTGTCTAGATTTTTCTGTAAAGCCCTTAAAAGGGAGCAATAGTAGAATTAAGGAGCCTCTCAGCATGAGTCCTAGTTCTTGTTGATATGACCTCAATAAGCTTTTAAAGGCTTTGTAGACCATATTTTGCATCCTGCTGAAATGACCACATAATGGTTCAATTTTTCTAATCTTGCATGATATATTCTACCTAGAATGCCAAGGAATTTGTAAACCGTGGTTTTGTTGTGGCTTTTAAATAGCTCTAAATGAATATTCTGATTTTCCCTGACATTGTGTGTGTGAGATCACAAGCATGTTTGGTCTGCTGGCTATAATTTGAGAAACACAAATGAAAAACGCAAAGTGATAAAGAGTGCTAATCTTGTTACTCGTATGAGTGATAAAATGTTTGGTTTTTCTTTGCAGGTTATGAGCATTAAAGCAGTAGGTATTGCTATAAGACTTACAATAGAGGGCTCAAGCCAGGTGGCCCGCTTCCAAACGTGGGTGTTTGTCATGGTTGCAGCTAGTTGTATAACCACTCAGTTAAACTACTTAAACAAGGTTATTGATTTCTCTGTGATATTTTTATTTCATTTTTTTAGTCCTTAAATGTTTTTTTATATATATAAATTTATTTGAATGTTTAGTCCTTAAATGTACTTTCACGTCTTGCTTTAGACTTTTTGATATCTTGTGTTTCCTGTGTTTATTTCCTTTCAAAGGCACTTAAACATTGTAAAGTAAATGCACGAGTCAAAAGCAAATACCACTTCACCTATTTGTATAGAATAGATGATTGATAATTCTGTTCTTCAATTTTTAAATTTACTCCTGATAATTGTTGAATACAATGTACTTCTGTACTGCTGATTGGTGCAGTTTTTTTTTTCCATTAGCATTTTCTTCAGATGAGCTGATATTATGATGCTTTGTTGCGATGAAAGATTATGGCTGTTAACTGAATTCGTAGGCTAGCATGCTTATTGCACAACTTATATTCAGATACACAATCATATATGAAGGGAAAGAGGCAGCATCTTTTATCCAGAGCGAGTAGCAGAAGTAAGCCCCTGTTTGAGCCCCATTTTTTCAAGAATGCATATTTTTAAAACTCATTTTCAACCACACATTCTCCCATAAAATAATTATACACGCATTTCAAAAACTTTACTTTTTTTAACCATACATTCTCCAAAAAATCACTATTCAATAATACATTTTGCCCAAAAAATGGGAATCAAACAAGGGCTAAATAAGCAATCATCTATAAGTATTAGTAGTCTTATAACTCAATTCTTATATAATTCTACCATAAAATTGTAAAGCAAATGCACATAATAAACGCAAATACCAAGTCTGTGATGTGATCAACAAAGGTTCTAGGACATTAGTTTTGGGGGAAAAGTAAAGGTTACATCAAATTTTGACCTCAAAAAATGCGTCAGCAGAATCCGACCCTCCATGTAGGCATTACTTACACACTGAACACCCCGTTAAAAAGACAAATGTTGTCGGTTGAGAAAAAGGTTCGACGACCATTTGCACTCTAATGGTCAAATCAACGGTCGGACGAAAGAAAAATGAGTGCAAGAGGCGAGAGAGGGGATTTGGCTAGGATTAGAGAACATACATTTTTAATAAAGTGAACTCACATATATATGGGAAGATGTAAATAGGTTGAGCCCAAGATACAATTGTTTAATTAAATTAGGCTTAATCAATTGGATAGTTGATGCCACGTCGGTATATATGGGACCCACTCTGTCTGAGCATGCCACGTAATTTATATGTATAACAAAATTCTTATCTTCAATCATGGGCAATGGTTTCTAAGCTTTTCAAATATTTTGTCCTATTAAAGCAAGTTGAAGATGTATGCTCTAAGTAAAGATAATGAAAAAGAGAGTTTTGAAGTCCCAAATTCTACTTAGTGATAATTTTGAAAGACGATTCAAGAGTGTAAGTTGTTGGAAATCCCAAATTGATTGAGAATTAGGTTGATTGATGGAGATTTTACTTACCATAGAATATGGTAAATTGATTAGAGATTTATTTCGTTCTTTTATTTTCTATCTTCTACTATAAATAGGAGTTATTTATTGTACATTATTAAGATGAAAAAAAATAAAGTGAAATATTTTCTCTATTTTCACCTTCATGGTATCAGAGCCGTTCTAATGACAGAAACGTACGATCATAATAGAGGGTCAGTGACCTCTGAATCTCTTAATAAAGAAACAGAGGCTATCTCTACCGGGAGTGGAGGAATTGAAAGTTCATCCTTTCAACTTATGGTAGAAAAATTGAACGGGAAAAACTATAGAAAATTGGTTCAATCTGTCAAACTAATGACCGATGGAAAATCAAAACTTGGGTACCGACAGGAGAGACTAAGATGTCAGCCTCAACCGACACAATTATCCTTCGAAAATGACTATCGGAGAATTCCATGGTGACTGCTTCGCTCATCAACTCCATGAAGCCCTCAATTAGAAAGGCATACTTGTTCGTACCCACCGCACAAGACGCCTGGGAGGCTGTGAAGGAGATGTATTCTCAACCCAGATTTTTGAAATCAAATCCAAGTTGGGCAAACTAAGTAGGGAGAAAGGGATGTGATCGATTACTACCTTGAGATGACTGCGTTACGGTAAGACCTCGACTTGAGTTCGGAGGAGAAGTGGAAGTGCCCAAAAGATTGTACCTATAACCGGAAAAGCTGGATAATGAGAGTGTTTTGAGTTCGTAGCTAAGCTCCACGGTGATTTCGAAGATGTTAGAGGGTGAATCCTCGGTCGGCAGCCACTACCGCACCTCAAGAGGTCTTCGCGGAAGTGAGGCGAGAATAGAGACGGCGGAAGGTCATGTTGAATGGAACAAGTGCGTTTGGGTCTGGAGTGTCGGGGATAGAAGGCTCAGGTTTGGTAGTGAAAGGGTTTGGGGCTCCGAGTAACGGACCTTCAAAGTTTAAAATAGGTCCATCAAATTTCCAATATGAGGCTGCGAGTCTGCGACTAATATTGGGCTCAATTACTCTAATGTTGGGCCGGAGGAATGTGCTTGTATCAAAAAGGGTTAGCAAGTGGTTTAGGCTCAAAACAAAAGGGTTGACCTCGGTGTGAACACTGCCGCAAGCTAGGACACAAAGAAGACACGTGTTGGGACCTATACGGAAAATCGGCCGATTGGAAACCTAGGCAAAGTAACAGAAATCGTAGCTATCAAGCATCTGTTGATTATTCAATAGAAAAAACCAAAGGGTCCAATGGCGCTTTTAATCTCGAGTTGATGGATCAACTCTACAAAATGTTCTCTACACTTCAATCGTCAAGTCAAACCTCTACAAATAATCCTTCAAGTTTACTAGCGTACAAATGTAATTTTTTTGCGAGCATTAAACTCCAACACTCAAACTAAAACGCCAAGATCATTGACTCAGGAGCTTCCGATCATATGACGGACTCCTACTACCTATTCACTTCATACTCAACATGTGCTGGCAATCTTAAAGTTAAAATTGCAAATGGTTCCCTATCCACTGTCGCAAGAAAATGGAGTATTAAGATTTTCGATTCTATGACTTTAGAATCTATCCTTCATGTTCCAAATTTATCATCCAATTTACTATCTATAAGCCAGTTAACAAAAATTTCCAATTGTTCTGCTAAATTTCTTTCGTCTTATTGGATTTTTCAGGACCTATCATTGGGGAAGACAATTAACAGTACTAAGGAAAGTGAGGGACTCTACTACTTTGAAGAGGCTGATGTGAGTACACAGTGTCAAAATATAGTTTGTGATTGTCCTTAGAAATAGTGAAGTTATGTTATGACACTTTTAGAATGGGTCATCCCAACTTTCAATACTTGGAACGTGTTTTCCCTTTTATATATATATATATTTTTTGGAAAATGATTGACGTACATAGGGAGCACCATAATGGTGTCCATAATGGACACATGGTGCCCCCTATTAGAGAGAGTGCGGGCGGCGCACCCTCTCCAATAGGGGGGCACCATGTGTCCATTATGGTGTCCCCTATGTTGATGTAGCATTTTCCATCTTTTTTTGAATAAAAGCCGAGTCAATCTACAATGTGAAATTTGTGAACTTGCAAAATATCAACATACATCATTTTCAAAATCCACATACAAACTATCAAAGTTATTCACCATGATCTACAGTGATGTATGGGGTCCCTTAAGAGTTCCCAGCCGTAATCATGCAAAATGGTTCGTTACATTCATTGATGATCACACTCGAATATGTTGGGTTTACTGCTAAAAGAAAAAATTGACGTTCGTTATGTGTTCGTAAACTTCAACTCAATGATTCAAACGCAATTTCAGACACAAATTCAAATTTTACACACAAATAGTGGCCAGAATACTTTAATAACATCACGGGAGACTTTCTGCGAGCTCGTGGCATAATTCATGAAAGTTCTTGCATCGACACTCCCCAACAACTGGGATTGCCGAATGAAAAAATAGATATCTCCTAGAAGTTGCTCGTGCCTGAATGTTTACTACGAACATGTCGAAAATGTTCTTGGGGGATGCAGTCCTTACATTCACCTATCTAATCAATCGGATGCCTAGTCGTATACTCGTATTCTAAACTTCGAAACATCGCTCCAAAAATTTTAGAAATATTTCCCAAATTCTCGTCTCAACTCCAATATTCCCTTGAAAGCGTTCGGATGCACCGCATTCGTTCATGCAAGTAAACTTGATCCCCGAGCAATTAAATGTGTTTTGATTGGATATTCTCCTATACAAAAGGCTACAAATACTATGATCCTTCCACAAAATGGGTCTTTGTAAGCCTTGATGTCACCTTCTTCGAAAATACCCGATACTTTAAAAATACCTCTCTTTAGGGGGAGATCTCACATGAAGATCGGTTTCTTGACCTGAGTCTCTCCACTCCTGATATGTCACCTATCCTACCATCACCTACTCCACCAACTGATATGCCGTTAACAGAGGGAAACTTTAATCCAGGGGGAGAAGTAGAAAAATAAAACGATAAGAAAAATACTATTTTACTCCAAAAAGGTAAAATCAAAATACTCAGAGAATCTCACATATGAAGCACCAAGAAAGTATGAACTGATGGTAGCTCCAGATCCCCAGAAAGTAACAAAAAGTCCCGATGCTGACTTACCTATTGCTTTCAGAAAACAAAAATGGTTATGTACACTCCATCCCATTTCAAAATTCATATCCTATAATACCCTATCTACATGATTTCGTGCCTTTAATAACTTCCAAAATGGAGAGAAGCAGTATTGGAAGAAATGCGATCGTTGGAAAAAAATGAAACTTGGGAAGTGATGGACTTGCCACAGGGGAAGAAACCCATTGGATGCAAATGGGTCTTCAATTTAAAATACAAAGCCGATGGGACAATAGAAAGGTATAAAGTTTGGTTGGTTGCAAAAGAATACACACAAACCTACGATATTTGACTACACAGATACATTTACAACAATAGCAAAGCTGAATACAATTCGGGTTCTTCTATCACTAGCAACAAATTTGGATTAGCCACTTTAGCAACTCGACATTAAAAATGAAATGGGAAATTGGAAGAAGTATTCATGACATTACCACTAGGTTTTTGCAAGGTAAATGAAAGAAACCAAGTATGTAAACTAAAGTTATACGGACTCAAACAGTCACCGAGCGTGGTTTGACAGATTTGCAGAAGTGTAGGGATGGCAAAAAAATCAGCCCCGTCCCGCCCCGCTCCGGCGCTGCCCCGCCCCGAATGGGGAGAAAAAACCCGCCCCGACGGGTTGGTGGGGTGGGGCGGGGCGGGGAGAGGGTGCCCTGACCCGAAGCGCCCCGTGAAGAATAAAAAAAATAAAAAATTAAGAAAAAATTAATTAACAAGAAATTTTTGTAAAAAAATAAATTAAAAAAAATTAAACGGGGCAGGAAATGGGGCAAGCTCGCGCCCCGAACCCGCCCCGCCCAGTCTAAGATGGGGCCGGGCGGGGTGGGAGAGTGGCGGGGCGGGGCGCGGTGGGACGAGGGTGCCCCGCCCCGTTGCCATCTCTACAGAAGTGTTGAAAAGTCGAGGATATCATTAAGGACAATCAAATCATACTATGTTTATTCGAAATTTTGAAGACGGTACTAAAACGATTCTGATCGTTTATGTTGATGACATTATTCTGACAAGTGATAATATGGTAGAATTGGAGAGATTAAAGAAGAGCTTTGCCACTGAATTCGAAGTAAAAGATCTCGGACGAATGAGATATTTCTTATGAATGGAAATTGCTAGATCAAGACAAGGAATCAGCGTATCACGACGAAAATATGTACTTGATCTTCTAACTGAAATTGGCATGCTTGGATGCAAACTGAGCTATACACTCGTGGATGTAGGAAAGAAAACTGAGGATGGAGAAGTTCCCGTAGAAGTCGACAGATATCAAAGGCTAATGGGAAAACTAATCTACTTGTCGCACACTAGGCCCGACATTGCATTTGTTAGTGAGGTTAGCCAACACATGCATTTCCCGAAGGAAAGTCATCTAGAAGTTGTCTATAGGATACTCAAGATATCTCAATGGCTCCGCAGGAAAATGGTTACTCTTAAAACAGAGTGAAAGAAAAGAAGTTGAAATCTATACAAATGCGGATTGGGCAAGATCGATTGATGATAGGAGATCTACTACTGGTTATTAGACCTTTGTATGGGCAAACCTAGTAACTTGGAGAAGCAAGACTACAAAATATGGTAGCTAGAAGCAGTGCTGAAACTGAATTCAGAGTTGTCAAGGAATATGTGGACTATGGTTGAGAAAAAATCTTGGAAGAATTACATATCACAATAAAGTTGCCAATCAAACTCTATTGTGACAATAAATTAGCTATCAACATTTCTCTTAATTCAATTCTACACGATCGAACTAAGCATGTAGAGGTAGACAGACATTTTATCAAAGAAAATGTTGAGGAATAAACTATTTGTATGACCTATGTCCCCACGCAAACACAAATTGTAGATATCTTCATTAAAGGATTGCTAAAACAGAAATTCGATGATTTCACATCCAAGGGGGAGTGTTGGAAATCCTGAATTGATTGAGAATATAATTAGGGAGATTGTTGGAGGTTTTACTTACCATAGAATATTGTAAATTGATTAGAGATTTATTTCCTTCTTTTATTTTCTTTCTTCTACTATAAATAGGAGCTATGTATTGTACATTATTAAGATGAAAAAAAAAAATAAAGAAATAATTTTTCCCTGTTTTCACCTTCATAAGTTAGCACTGATTGATGCCTCTGTTCAGTGCTCTAGATGTGGCTTACTCGTTGAGATTGTGTCTTTTCATATTGATGCCTTAATCTTGTATTCCAGCATGTCATTGTGGCATTGTGTTGAAATCAAGTCTTGCTTGAACTTTGTACTGTTATCTAAGATACTGAAGATCTTAGTTTCCAGGTTTTACGAATAGGGTTTTATATCTGTTGATATCGCCAATAGGGTAGGTATAATCCAATATATCTGTTGATATCACCAATAGGGTAGGTATAATCCAAATAAAATTTAACAATTCCTAAGAGTTAGATCCATATACATGTGTTTGATACTTGTATCCAAGTCCAAGCGACATAGTTTTTTGCCTCCCATTCTTCATGCAGTAAATCATACTTGTGTGTTTGTGTTGTTTTGGTTGTTTCAAAATTCTGAATTGAACTTGAATTCATTGAATCATCGTGGCTTTTATTTCCAGGCTTTGGACACATTTAACACTGCTGTAGTTTCTCCAATCTATTATGCCATGTTCACATCGCTTACAATTTTTGCCAGTGCCATAATGTTCAAGGTATCTAAGAATGTTTGTGTCTTGTGACAATGTCAGTGTTGCTATTTTCGTTAAACTCTAATCTGTATGCAACTATAGGATTGGGCTGGTCAGAGTGCTAGCAACATTGTCTCGGTTCTCTGTGGATTTATTACTGTACTTTCGGGTACAATGGTTTTGCACAGTACAAGAGATCCAGAAAAGACAGCAACTGCAGGTATGTCCACATTTTCACTTGTGCATGAAAATACAATGTAACATCTATTTTCTTTGTTTGTGGTCCACTTTGTTTTCGTTCATTCTTGAAACTACTTTTCAATGATTTTGCAACTAGCTTATACCAAACGATGTAATTTTTATGGAGGGACTGCTGAGCTTTTTTGTCTCAAATTGTCGCCCGATTTTATTTCTTTTAAAGTTAGACATGTTTGGCTAAGCAAAAAAGTTACTTTCTTAAGCACTATTACTTTTTTTAGGCTTAGTCAAACATGTTCTTATTTCACTTGAAAAAACTGAACCTAAAATTTTCTTATATTCTGTCTTCCTGTTTTTTTATTTATTGATATGGTGGCATGAATTTATGAGTTCAATATCCTATATGCTATCCTTCCTCCTCGTTTTTGTACTACTATAATGCTTTGCAAATCATCCCATTAGAATCACTTGAGCATGGAGTCGACTACCATAAATCTACTGGAATCTTGCAGATTATTCAGCACTACCTCAAATATCATGGCGGGTCCATGCAAATGGTGAAATATGGAAACTAAAAGACAACGATGAATTGCACCCTGAATTTGTGGCAATTATTCGCCAAGATCATTTCAAGTAAGGTAACATAACTTGGACAATCTTGTCACTCGAAGCTATCTTCTAAATATTGTCTTCCAAGATTCTTTATCATGAACTTTGGTTGATCAACATACGACGAAGTTTCTAGTGTGCTTATTGTCAAATTTGCCTTTTGAATATAGGTCGGGGTACTACTCCATGGCAATTGGTTTTAGTATTTTTACTGAAATTTAATGGTGATAAATTTTTTTGACGTCCTGGGCTTGGTAGTATTAGTACGCACTAGTGTATGATATTAATTTGTTTTTGTATCAACTCTGAAGATAGAACCACATTGTATTTGTTTAAATAAATTATGGCATAGAAATGTTTAATATTGCTACTCTTCACGAAAGATGAAATGAAAAAATGTTGTGATTGTCAATAAGTATTATCTTATGCCGTGTTTGCTTCAATATACTTCAACTGATGCAATATTCACTTTTGGCGTGGTGATCTTGTTTACTGTACTGTATAGTCCCAGTCAAACTCAGTTATGTGGTACCAAACATGCACTTTATGTAATCTGCTGGTTAGATAGCATGAAGACATAAAATATGACTACTTGTAGAATGCCCTTTAACAGTATACGCAATAATTCATCTGTAGATCCAAAACTGAAATAAATATATGATTGCGCATGCGTCTAACATGACCCGAAGGCACTGCAGAGCGTTGAAGGTCGACGCAAAATGTCATTCGGGTTTTGCTGCACAATCAGAAGTTACTAACTTTCTCCAACCCGAAGGATTTGAGTGAAACAAGGCTCGAAACATGAAGCATTGCCTCGATTCTATTAGGCCCTTGTGGTTGTTCTATGTTGACTTCTTGCCCGAATTTACTCTTATTGTGACAGTAAAGCATAAAGAAGTCCCCCCATAACACCATAATAACACCATCTTTAAAAACTTTCAATGGATGGACTACTTCAAATGTTGGCCCTATTAGCTCTGTCATTTTACTGATGGTATATTGCCGAGTCCACGATTTCTTCGCTCGGTATTCCTTCATAACCCAGATGTTGATCTCAAAGTATGATGTATTATCGCATAAGCATAGATGATCCTGGAGAACTCCGAGACTCACCAGAAGTTCTTGCCTCCCCTGAAATGGAGATGGGAACGGTTGAAACACTTCGTTCTCGAGATCAAAACATGAAATCAATTCATGAGTATCGTCTAAATCTTGTATCAACCAATGAACATTTCCATTGAAAAACAACCCAATGGATCGATTGCGGCCACTATATGCGAAATTTGACATTTCTCCATTAATGCTTCTCCAAGACCGGGTTCCGAGGGTGTAAACATGACACTCAGACTTCGGAATTCTAATGCATTTCTGGCTAATAGGGTCAAGCACCTGGTCATGAAAAACCCGAACCACTTTGTATTCACCAGCTACTCTGCTTACCCCGAATCCATACGTGGCTATGCTAGGATACCGAACGACTCCCTCAGGAGCCGGGAGCCTAACATATTCCCGCGTAATGGGATTACACATGTAAACAGTTTCGTGTTCGTAATTCGTATCCCTCAAGCACAATAAGCCATTAACAGAGCCATCAAGAACTATAATTGCATCAGAGAATTCACACAACCTCCAGAGATCAAATTTCACAAGAGAATCATCATCAAGATCATGATGATCAATCTCATCTTCAAATTCCACTACATTCATGATATTCTTGAACATATCAGATTGATTGACGACGAGGCCTGGACGAGCCTTGGCAAAATGTAAGTCTACAAATTTACTGTCGGAAAATATCTTGATCCAGGTTTTGCACACGCATTTGCATCGGAATACGGCTCGGGCAGGGAGCCTCGACAGAATTTCAACCAAAATATCTGATGGTAGGTTCATTAAGAACCCTTTTTGCTGTTTTACGTATTTGCATTCTTTTGAATTCTCCATAGCCGTAGTGGGATAGCTTTAGAGAGGGGATATATCTTCACCTACAGGTAAGGATGAATTTATATAGGAGAGTCGTTACTTTACAATAACGCTATTTTAAGATTCCAATGTTAGTTTCTTGTTAGGCGTTTTCTTCTGTTAAATGACAGGTGGAGACTGAACAACATGTTGCTGTATACATGTGTGTGGGGGTAGTGTTAAAAGGTTTCATAGGTGCCAAAATATTTAAAAATGGAAAATATTTCTTGTACGTAATTATTTAAATAATTTTTTATATTGTGTTGATTTGTTGAAATCTAAGTGGAGAAGAGGGTTAATTTTACTGATGGTTAGTGACAAATTTAGGAATCCAAGTGAGCATGAGTGGTCGGAAAAAAAATTCCAACGAAGTCAACACGAGTGGCCGTATGGGTTTTTCAAGTGCTGGCTCCACCCCTATTGATGGTTGCTGAACTTTAACCCCTGTNAGGCCCTTGTGGTTGTTCTATGTTGACTTCTTGCCCGAATTTACTCTTATTGTGACAGTAAAGCATAAAGAAGTCCCCCCATAACACCATAATAACACCATCTTTAAAAACTTTCAATGGATGGACTACTTCAAATGTTGGCCCTATTAGCTCTGTCATTTTACTGATGGTATATTGCCGAGTCCACGATTTCTTCGCTCGGTATTCCTTCATAACCCAGATGTTGATCTCAAAGTATGATGTATTATCGCATAAGCATAGATGATCCTGGAGAACTCCGAGACTCACCAGAAGTTCTTGCCTCCCCTGAAATGGAGATGGGAACGGTTGAAACACTTCGTTCTCGAGATCAAAACATGAAATCAATTCATGAGTATCGTCTAAATCTTGTATCAACCAATGAACATTTCCATTGAAAAACAACCCAATGGATCGATTGCGGCCACTATATGCGAAATTTGACATTTCTCCATTAATGCTTCTCCAAGACCGGGTTCCGAGGGTGTAAACATGACACTCAGACTTCGGAATTCTAATGCATTTCTGGCTAATAGGGTCAAGCACCTGGTCATGAAAAACCCGAACCACTTTGTATTCACCAGCTACTCTGCTTACCCCGAATCCATACGTGGCTATGCTAGGATACCGAACGACTCCCTCAGGAGCCGGGAGCCTAACATATTCCCGCGTAATGGGATTACACATGTAAACAGTTTCGTGTTCGTAATTCGTATCCCTCAAGCACAATAAGCCATTAACAGAGCCATCAAGAACTATATTAGCATCAGAGAATTCACTCAGCCTCGTGAGATCAAGTTTCACAAGTGATGCATCATCAAGATCATGATGATTAATCTCATCTTCAAATTCCACCAACTTCATGAAATTCTTGAACATTTCAGATTGATGGACGACAAGGCCTGGACGAGCCCTGGCAAAATGTTGGGCTACAAATTCAGGGTTGGAAAATAGCTCGAGCCAGGTTTTGCACACGCACTTGCATCGGTTTATAGCTCGAGCAGGGAGCCTCGACAGAATATCAACCAGAATTTCTGAGGGTAGGTTCATTAAGAACCCTTTTCTTTGTTTTATGTATTTGCAGTTTGTTGAATTCATCATGGCTGAGGCTGAACGAGGGATTTGGGTTACTTTGTGTTTGTGTTAATCTGATTTTGTATATGAGGATTCTTAGCTTTATGATAACGGCATAACGCTTTAAGCCTTTAACCGTCATTCAGGGAAATTCGGACACTGCACTTTAACGTTACTTGAAAGATTCGTCTTGTTGGAGAGGTTTTTGACTTTTGAGAGTCGTGTAAAGAATTCATGCTTAGAGTGAAAGAGAGAACAAAAATAGTTGCGTGATGTAGGGTTAACAGTTTGTGTGGTCACCAAATTAACAAAATGTATCAATCTAGTGGTTAATTTTAGGTTAGTGTGAATTGGTCACTGATTTTTAATTTGTTTGAAACTTCACTGAACTTGATATTGTATTGAGTTTGGAGTCCATTTTTAACGAAAAACCTTGTGTGTTTGTGAGCCAAGTTGTCAAACTATTGGGATTTCCGGTTAAATTCTATAGATTGGCGCGCATACATGTAGAATGTTGAGTTAAAAGTGAGTAAAGAAAATTCCATACTCGATCTCAAAGATATATAATTTTGCTGAAAGTCATATTCGATGAAAGTCTTATATACAGCTTGGAGGGAGATCTTTCGAGATCCACCCTACAATATGGAGAAACAGGATGTGAAATCGAGTAGGTGGTTTGAATGAATTTTGTTTCAATGATGAGTGTGAGACAAAATTAAAGTTCAGTGGACAAAGGTGATAAGTTCAGCGGCCATTAATAGTCATTGATTTTTATTTTATTTCTTGCACAGATGGTCATTCAACTATACATTTATTTTAAGTTTAGTGACTGATTATTATTTTTAACTTGGATTAGTATCAATTCACTATGTCTACATCACCGAACTCTCCCGACTCCAAAGGCATGTCATGACGCCAAGTTTTAAAGGGTAAACAGTTGACATGTATGAAATAATTATTATTTAAGTTTCATACTCTATCTCATTGTTTTATTGACATGTATGAAATAATTATTATTTAAATGTGATCCATACATACATATATCAATTATATAGTGACAATGAATATTCACAGAGTACTAATTTTTTCAATACATACCGTAAAATCTCTATAAATGAATGTTCGAAAAGTTAATATTCTCGCCTAAATAATAGAATTTCTCGATCCCGACTCTCACTAGTTTACTAAAGTAATAATCCCACTAAATATATGATAATAATTTTACTTAACATCTTTAATGCCAACGAAAATAAACTTTAAAAATCAAACTTCATATCATACACGTGAATTCAAACATTGAATTTGTGTAAATGTAGAATTGTGGTCTAAATATCGAATTTTGTTGATTATCTCGAATTGGTATCGACATTTTGAAATTTTTAAAACCTCGAGTTGCACGAATATGTTGAACAAGCTCAAGATTTGGTTTGGACATCAAAGTCTATATTTGCATAACAAACTTGATATTTGTACAAAGTTAAGTTATAAAATTGGTTTACAAAATACTTGTTGGCTTAGAGTCGATTGAGTTTCTTTCTCATGAAAAATGAGGCGATGGGGGCGGCACGGTGACAATCTTCATGTTGATGAATGGGTGGTGATTTTGTGGTCAAGGTGAGAGAGAGAAATTTGAATTTTAAAATTGAGAGAGAAGAAAGGGTTTTAGAACCTACGTGCGTATTGGAAAATTTTAAAAGGTCTTCTCAGCTATTTTTTGAAAAATGGCCCATGGATGCAACAATCTTGTAAATAAAGAATTTTTATTAATTTTTTTTTTTCATTCTTTTTAATATTTTTTCCTATTTGTGTTGATAAAGGGGCATCGCCCAGCAACCAGTGGCGGACCCAGCACCCGGCAAGGGGGGGCGCCGCCCGTGCTGGGATCCGCCGGAAATTTTTTACAGAAGGTGGTCTCAGGTCTCTGGTTCGTCTTCTCCGGGCGGTGGGCTGTTGGCCGTATCCTTTCCGTTTTCTTTCTTTTTTTTTTCTTTTGTTTTGTTAAAACTTAAGTTGGCCTTTGGGCCGTAGGTTTTAGGCGCCCAGGCCCAGCCCATCTGCCATTG
>CAIGRF010027686.1:65952-78799 GCA_903798235.1 Fraxinus ornus
AGCCGAATCAACTTCAAAGTTGGACGAGATTACATTTTTTGACTTGAAATCAAATTAAACATTCAAAGTTGGAATCATATACTTCTTTGTTTCTTCAATTTTCCTATAATAATTGGTTCATATTTGATTAAAAATTTAAGTAAATGAACTTACTTTGATAATAGCTACAAGTATGGTGGCTTCTCATGGAAGCCACTTGCTTTTCTTGAAATATGTGTTAAATTGAAAAAAAAAAAAAACAAAGCAAAACAAAGATAGAGAAATCTTTTCATTAAGGGTAAATTGGACAATTTGGTATCAAATTTGGCCATTTTTGCAAGATTTATAAAAAAAAAAAGACATTTTTCAATTCACACTCATAAAAGTAGACATTTTTGAAAATACCCCTAAAACTAATTAGAAGAAAAATAGAAGTTTGTTGGACATCATAACTCACAAGTCCAATATTATTAGACTGTGTGAGCCCCATTATTTTGCTAAAATTTATTTTGGAATTATGATTTGATGGAAAATGTGTGGTTAAAAAAAAATTGAGTTTACGTATAATATTATTTTATTTAACAATATGTGGTTGAAAAGAAGAGAACAAATATATTTTAAAAATAATATAAACTAAACAAAGACTATACCTATAGTTTATAGCTCAGCAAAGACTAATCTGATACCTTTGATAACTAGATTCCACATTTAGACAACTTTCGAATCATTTATTAAGCATTTGTTTGGTACACATTAAAATTCTCATTCTCATTCTTCTACTCATTTTCAACCACACATTCTTCAATAAAATAAGGACCCGTTCTCTTTACCGTTTTCAAGCCGTTTTCTGTTTTCGATTTTCCAACACAGTGAAAACGTATTTTCTTTCTTATTTTCAAAAACGCGTTTTTGAAAAAAAAAATGTACTGAAAACACAAAACTTCATTTTTAACATTTTGGGCGTTTTCAGTACAAAATACTCAAAATTTGGAAAACACGGAAAACGCTCAAAACCATCTCTTCATTTTCTCTTCTCCAATCCCATCTCTTCCTTCTCTCTTCTCCACGCCGGCGACCCACTCAAACACTGCAACCAATGACGACGACGGAGATGCGCTGTGCCGACACGGGCGCGAGAAGGCGACACTACTTGGAACGCAGCGTCGTGACCCATTCGTCACGATGTTGCTGTGGTTTGGGCCCGTCACTGCCTTCTCTCTTCGACGCTGACGACTCATTGAAGAGGCGACGTTGGCAGCAGTGATGGCGATTTTTTGGTTTTTTTGATTTATCAATTGCTTATAAAAGATGCACAAACAGTGCAAGCAAATTGCGATGAATTGTTGGATTTCTAGGTAAAAGGTGGGGATGAGATTTTTGTAATCAAATTCTAAGGTCGATAATGGATTGTGGATTATACTAATTTCTTGATCATTTCTTACATTTTTAGATGGCCTATAGACTCTATCATCTGGGCAGCTTCTAGAGGATGTGGAATTATTATTGATAGTGGAAATAATTGAGGTTGTGGCGACAAAAGTAGAAGTAAGTTTTGTATAGTAGGGGAAAGTTTTGATGTGCCACTGTGGATATGGACAAGGGGATGGAAGGAGCTAGAGGAGGACGATGAGGAGGAAAAATCGTAAGCAATAGTTATGTGGAATTCTTGTACGTTGAGACCAAGTTGCAGCTAGCTGAGGTCTTGAGTGGTGGCATTGTATGTGCCAGCGTGGGTGGTGGTTGTATTGATTTTGGTTGGCAGTAGTGATTCTCGTGGTGTCAGCTTTGTGGTAGTTTTTTTTTTGTAGAATATATAAAAAAAATTTCTCAAAATTTTCAAGTAAACGTGTTTTTCATTTTTATGTTTTGAAAAAAAAATTCAAAATGCCAAAAAAAACATATTTTCAATTATCTCAAAATAGACACTTAAAACACAAAATCCAAAATAAATTCAAAACTGAAAACTGAAACATAAAGAAAACATCTCCTAATATTTTACATCACATCAATAACTTTTCCTTCTTTTTAAACCACATATTCTCTATCAATCTACTATTTCAAAATATATTCTTCCAGAATAATGTGACTCAAACACACTCTAATTGTACGTGGTGCCTAAATTGGGAAGATATTAGAGCATATGTAAAGATGTAAACGATATTTATACACTTGTGATGTTTGTACAGTTAGTCCTAAAATTTTGAAACCCTAAATTTTTTACAAGCGAATTAACATCAAACATGATTTAACGAAACAATATCTCGTGATGAGGAACATTATACACCTCATCAAACATGAGGTAGCCTTAGGCCAGAATCGGGTTTGGATGTTCGAATGAATATTTAATAATCCAGGGAACTTTCGTCGACCATTATAATCATACTATATTTTAAGAGACCAAGTAAAATGTTAATATGTGATGAGGGTGATGAATTTGCCATTTTCTCACTTGCAAGAAGGTTCTAGATACTGAGAGCATGTTTTGAGCCCTATTTTTTTTATTAAAAAAATATTTTGAAATAGTATTTTGATATAGAATGTGTAATCAAAAAATAAGGAAAAAATCTAAATTTTGTATAATATTATTTTATTAAAGAATGCATGACTAAAAATAAGAGAAAAATATATTTAAATGATTATTGGGATCCAACAAGGACTAAGCCCCTATTTGAGCCAACTTTTTTGAAAATGAAAATGAAAAATATAGACGTTATTGGGCCCACACAATAGATAGAAAATTTAAATTTAAATGTTAATATGATAGATAACGATCATATTTTTCATTTTAAGGAGAAAAAATATGGCCCAAACAAGGCCTAAGGTTTTATCGAGGCCCAAGATAACCCATCTCAAAAACAATTCATATCAAAATAAACATCAACACATCCAGATTCGAACCAATTTACTTGTTGGTTCATTTGTAACAAACGGGGCATATCATGCTTGATTACTGCTACTTACGAGCTACTCTTAGGCTCCGTTTGATACACCTTATTTTCCATAAAAAATGAAAAAAAAAATCCATTTTTCAATTTTGTAGTATTTGGAAAGGCAAAATTTTCTAAGGAAAATGTTTTTCAACTTTCCAAATTTTTCACATTTTTTAGAAAAACAAATTCTTGATGTTTTGATTGATAAATATTTTCCAAGTTATTTTTTTTATATATAATTGGAACAAATTCTAGACCCAATGGTAGAAAAATTTATCACTTTAATGGACAATTTCCATAAAAAAGAAGTCAAACGAACACTATACTTTCAACATTTTCTATGAAAAATTATAACAATCAAACACAATTAATTACAATTCCCAATAAAACAATTTCTAGGAAAATCAATTTCCTATAAAACATTTTCTTTCCATCCATTTTTCACATTTGCAATCAAACGGACCCTTATTAGAAAACTAGTGCCATGCCCGTACAATGCACTGACTGATCCTTTTTTAAAGTAGCGTTAGCGCGTTGAGAAAAAAATGTTTTTGACATTTCGTAAAGGTCCAGTTTTACCAAATATGGCCGATGCAACAACAATTGACTTCATGAAATTATTCTTGACTTGTGCCAACTTTCCAGAAAATATTTGACAAGAACAAACGATTTTGACAAGAACATTTATCATAAATTATTTGACAAGAACAAACGATTTTTGCGGAAGATCAGACAGAAAATAATTAGAAGGAATATTCAAATTCTAAAACCTTGAAAAAAAAGAGTTGAAAAAGTATGAACACAGAAACGCAATAAAACCGAAGAAAATCACACCAAAGGCAAAAAAAAAAAAAAAAACACAGTAAAATTTGATCTTCTATTAACTCGGTCATATGACAGCAGTTGCTTTCATTAGCAAGTCTAGAAGTAATAAAAAAGACAATCTGGCACTCTTCTAATTGAAAAACAGGAGATAACATGAAACAATAGAATTAAACACCTGAAAAACTATTTATAATACTTCTATATCCACAACACGCTCTGTTGTGTAACTAATTATCTACAGAAAAGCATCCCAAACAAACCTATTAGCTCTCATTAAGAAGATAATCTATGTATGTAATCTCTTTGATTAAATATCATGAATTAAACATTATAGAGAACTCTAAATAGCTCCAAGGATTATAATGGAACCGAGAACTCCAAATAATTGTTCCTATATAACCATCTCAATTCTTCTACAACTTTTTGTAACATTCAGTTGGCAGTCAATGAAAATGAATACATGAAGTTTGAATACCAACCCTTTTGGGCTCGCCATTTTTGCCTTCAACTGTAGTGGAGATAATGTGACCAACAGCTGGATGACTCTCATCAACTATAGAAGCCGACATCTCTTGCAACGCAAACCAAGCAAAGGTGTCAATGCATAAATAAAAATTAATTGAAACACAAAACAACTCGCCAACTAAAACCAATATCACATAAGTATTACTATATTAATCAGAGCATTTGTCAACTAACGAATAGCGAAACATAGTTGGAAATGTGAATATTAATGAAAATTGAATTGTTTAGGAGGGCCCACACCATTTAAAGCAAAACATAGTCATAGTCCAGGGTCCTCTATAACACTTGCCGTCTTAACCACTACCTCACATTCAACTCGTACAAATTTCACCCTTTCCCTTCTCTATGTTGATTCTTTTCGCAAAATGACGGACTCATCAATCTATAAAGGAATATCTTTACTGCAAGGATGCTCTGAAATCTAGCTAGTAACCCCAATATATGATTAAAAGTGTGGGTTTAGTGGTTCCCGTGAATTTGACCCTATTTTGTGCTATCATTGAATCATTTGTGGCCCTTTGATTAAATAAATGGCTAGGATCAAAACTTAGGAGATATTTTCTATAACTTCTTGGAGACTCTTCACATATATATTTGACTTTTTGATAGATTTATTCACGTGGGTTTCTTTCACTTTGCTAGAATAGACTTTCTCTCTGTTATTTGGTAGACTTCTCTCTTCTCACTCTCTGGCCCGTTTTCTGCTCAAGCTTCCTTTCTTGCTCCATGGAATCAACCACATGGCCTATAGTCTGTAGAAACTCTTGGGGATTCTTAGGCCTGAAATAGTGGCTAAGTTTGTGGAGTGTTTCTCGATGGTTTAGCTTCGGTTTGGAGGGTGTTCTTGGCAGTTTATGGTAGAACATTTGGTCGATGATCCAAGCCAAGTAGAAGGAGGTTCTGGCAGGTTCTCTTGCTCTCTAAGGACGGAGCGGTTTGTGGTAGACCATTTGGTAGATGATCCAAGCCAAGTAGAAGGAGGTTCTGGTAGGTTCTCTTGCTCTATAAGGACGGCTATTTGCATAGCATGGGGGCTGTTCCTGAGCCTAAAAATCCCTACCATTCTCGGCTAGTGAAGATATATATATATATAGTTTGTATTAGGAGTTGAAGACTATATGATTATGTCGGTTTAATGAGATTGTATATGACTGATTTTATTGTTACTAAAGGATCGTTAAACTATAAATTTTCCAACAAAACTGGTATCAAAGCCTAGCTTCGTTCTAGGGCTTGTTTATCCTTTATAAAATTGGGCATTTTTAATCTGCTGATTAGGGTTCTACATTTTTGGGCATCTTGTTTTCAGATTTCGACACTGATTTCTCGTGTTTTGTGTGTTGTGCATGTTGTTGACGGATTGGTGATTTGGTGAACTTTGGCTGGCTGGCTCAATTGAGGAGTTGAGGGTATTGTTACTGTTTTTCAACAGTGGTTTGGTAAGATTATTCCAAACTCTCTTTTGGGTTAGGTTTGGTATCCTTACCATGCTTGATTGCTTATTTGTGAATTCTGGTGATTGAATTTCTTTAATTGATTTGTAACCTGAAACGCATATTTACTTGCATTATATATACCTGTGTATTGCCTGAGAATCACACTTGTACACACATCACATTAAGGTTTTGTGATTGGTTTGGTTTTAACTCTGTGCTTTCGGTTTTATATTGATTATTTGGAAAAGATTTTTTCAAAACCTTTTCTGTTATGTCCTTGAGTACGGGCCATTTTTTTACAGAATCTGGAATGGGTTCGAGGGTCGAATTATCGCAATTTGATGGAAAGGGGGACTACTCAATATGGAAACAGAAAATGAGGGCAATTTTGGTCCAACAGAGAGTTGCTAAAGCTCTCGATGATCCTGATAAATATTCTGATGAGTTAAAAGCTAAACCTGATGAAATTGAAGAAATGAATGAAATTGCATATAGTTCTATAATTTTACACTTATCTGATAATGTTGTTAGACAACTTGATAGTGCTAAAGATGCTAGAACTTTATGGACTGCCTTAGATACCTTATTCTTGACTAAAACTTTGCCGAACAAGATATATCTGTTGGAAAAGTTGTTTAGTTTTAAGATGGACCCTGGGAAGGATATTGAGGGAAATTTGAATGATTATAGCATAATTGTTAAGAGTCTGGCTCACAATGATAAGAAATTCGATGATGAGGATTTAGCTGTCATATTGTTAAATTCATTGCCCGAATCTTATAAGGAAATCAGAAATGCCATAAAATATGGTAGGGACGCTCTTACACAAGCCATTGTGGTAGATGCGTTAAAATCGAGAGAACTTGAACTAAAAAGAGAGAATCGAACTAATTCGAGAGAAGAAAGCCTATTTGTGAGGGGAAGAACTGAAAAGAAAGAATTTAACTTCCAGAACAAAAAGGGAAGGGGAAGATCGAAAATGAGATCCAAATCAAAAGACAGGAGTGGTAAGAAATGTTATAACTGTGGAAAGTTAGGACATTTCAAGAGAGATTGTTTTGACTGGAAAAAGAAACAAAAAGACTTAAACAACAATGAACAAAACAATGATGCCGTTGTTTCTGAATTTGATAGTTTACATGTCCTTAATGTGTCTGAGGAAGAATTTGACAGAAATTGGATCCTAGACACAGGGTGCACCTTTCACATGTGCCCTGAAAGGTCTTGGTTCTATAACTACAGAGAGACTGAATCTAAGAAAGTTTACATGGGGGATAATAATTCTCAGAATGTGGTTGGGATTGGTGACATAGCCATCAGGATGTATGATGGGGCTGTCAGGCAACTTAGAAATGTTAGATATGTCCCTAATTTGAAGAGGAACCTCATTTCCTTAGGTACTCTTGAAGATGAGGGTTATACTTTCAAATCTGGAAATAAAATTCTGAAAATTATGATGGGGTCTCTGGTAGTTATGAAAGGACCTAAGAGGAATGGACTGTACTATCTAGAGGGTAGGACTGAGACACCACCTGATTCTAGTCTTCTTACGGTTAGCAAAGACAAAACTGAACTTTGGCATAACAGAATAGGTCACATTGGGTTTAAAGGGCTAAAATCTTTAAGTAATCAGAAATTACTTGGAAAAGATGACATTGAAACTTTGGATTTCTGTGAAACTTGTGTTTTGGGTAAGTCCCATAAGGTGAGCTTTGAAGCTAGCTCTCATAGGACCAGCCGACCATTGGACTATGTCCATGCTGATCTATGGGGCCCGGAGAAGCATTCCACGTTTGGTGGAAGTAAGTACTTCTTGTCCTTAGTGGATGATTACTCAAGAAAAGTTTGGATTTATCCTCTGAAGGCTAAGTCGGAAACTTTTGAAAAATTCAGAATTTGGCTTAAGTCTGTTGAGAATCAGTTAGATAAGAAACTTAAAATATTGAGAACTGATAATGGGCTTGAATTCTGTAATTTTGAATTTGACAACTTTTGTAAACAGAAAGGGATAACAAGACACAGAACAGTTAAATACACACCTGAACAAAATGGGATCGCTGAGAGAATGAACAGGACTATAATGAACAAGGTTAGGTGTATGTTAATTAGCTCTGGCCTTGCCAAAGGTTTTTGGGCTGAAGCTGCAAGTACTGCAGCTTATCTGATTAATAGGTCCCCGTCCAGCAGTATAGACTTTAAGACTCCACAGGAATTGTGGACAGGGGAGCCTCCAAATCTGAGTCACTTGAGGGTGTTTGGATGTGCTGCATATGCACATCAGTCTGAAGGGAAACTTGAGCCTAGAGCTGTCAAGTGTGTGATGTTAGGGTATCCCGAGGGTGTGAAGGGCTATAGGTTATGGGTTTTAGGGGTTCAAGGTATTAAGATTATTAACAGCAGGAATGTAGTCTTTAATGAATCTGAAATGCCATGTCTAAAACCGAAAATTGATGAAGCTAACAAATCTGAAACTGAGAGGAGTGTTCAGACTGAGGTGAAGCTGACTAAGCTTGATTCACCTACACCAGGGAATGACGATAATGAACCTACACATCATGAGACTGAAACTGAAACTGAAATTGAACCTGAACCTGAAGAGGTGACTGAACTTCAAGATAACAATGAACCAGTTGAAGTTGAACATTTTAATGATCAGCCACCTAATCAAGATTATCAGCTTACTAGGGATAGGGCGAGAGGGCAAATCAGGCCTAATCCTAGATATGAATCCCTAAACTTGACTGATTTTGCCTTAGTTTCAAGTGAAGCCCTTGAACAGATAGAACCTGCTACTTATGAAGAAGCTATTAATGGAAATTATTCTGAAAATTGGTTAAAAGCTATGCAGGAAGAAATGAAATCTTTGAGTGATAATAAAACTTGGAAACTTGTTAAAAAACCTAAAGATCAGAAATTGATCCATGTAAATGGATTTACAAGTTGAAAGAAGGTTTGGGCCCTAATAATCCTGTGAGGTTTAAGGCGAGATTAGTGGCTAAGGGTTATACTCAAAGAGATGGTGTGGACTATAATGAAATATTTTTACCCGTGGTTAAGTACAAGACAATCAGATTGATATTGGCTCTTGTTGTTCAATTCAATTGAGAATTTGAACAACTCGATGTAAAAACTGTATTTTTACACGGGGAGTTGGAAGAGAATATCTTCATGAGCCAACCACAAGATTTTGTAGCTAGAGGCAAATCTGATTATATGGGCAAGTTAGAGAAATCCTTGTACGGGCTGAAACAGAGCCAAAGACAATGGTATAAGAGGTTTGATGCTTATTTGCTAAAGATAGGGTTTAAAAGAAGTGAATTTGATGCTTGTTTGTATTATAATGACATGAAGAGTGGTTGTGAAGTCTACTTGCTACTTTATGTTGATGATATGCTTTTGGCTGTACCTAGCAAGTCTCAAATTAATGAACTGAAAGATCTTTTAAAATTCGAATTTGACATGAAGGATTTAGGAAATGTTAGAAAAATTCTAGGGATGGTGATAACAAGGGATATGGCTAAAAATAGGTTAACCATTTCACAATAAGCTTATTTGAACAAAGTTGTGACAAAATTTGGAATGAAAGACAGTAAAATTGTGAATGTGCCTCTTGCTAGTCATATGAATTTTTCACGTGATCATTCGCCTAAATCTGATTCTGAATTGAAAGAGATGGAAAATGTTCCTTATGCTAATGCCATAGGTTCTGTCATGTTTTCTATGATTACTACCCGACATGATCTTACATTTTCTATTAGTCTCCTAAGTAGATTTATATCCAATTATGGTAAGCCGCACTGGGCTGGTATGAAATGGCTATTGAGGTATTTGGTTGGGACTTTAAATCTAGGCTTAGTGTATGAGAAAAGATCCGAGAAGTTGACTCTTAAAGGCTATGTTGATGCTGACTTTGCTGGTGATAAGACAGTAGGAAATCAACTACAGCATACTTCTTTACCCTAGGTGATAACTGCATAACATGGAAATAACAGCTACATCCTTTAGTTATTTTGTCTAGTACTGAAGCAAAATATGTTGCAATAATTGAAGGTGTTAAGGAATGTATTTGGTTAAAAGGAATCTTAAAAGAATTGAACTTCATGCATGATACACCTATTATGTTTACTGAAGTATCATTTCATTCGTGAGAAATCGTCTCAAGATGAAGTCGAACTTGTTAAGATTCATACTGATAGGAATCGCTTAGATGTGGGAACTAAATTTCTGCTTGTAGGAAAATTTAAATTGTGCTTATCTTTGTTACATATTGACACTGGTTAATTTTTTCTTGCAGGTAGTGGGCGATGATGATGAACAGTCCTTCCATGTGCAAATTCTCAACCAAGAGAGTATGTTATGAGAACCAAGGTGAAGAATGTGAGTTTAGTGGTTCCCATGACTTTAACCCTATTTTGTGCTACCATTGAATCATTTGTGGCCATTTGATTAAATGAATGGCTAGGATCAAAACTTAGGAGATATTTTCTATAGCTTCTTGGAGACTCTTCACATATCTCTATGTTTGACTTTTTGATAGATTTATTCACATGGGTTTCTTTTACTTTGCTAGAATAGACTTTCTCTCTATTATTTGGTAGACTTCTCTCTTCTCACTCTCTGGCCCGTTTTCTGCTCAAGCTTCCTTTCTTGCTCCATGGAATCAACCACATAGCCTACAGTCTGTAGAAACTCTTGGGGATTCTTAGGCCTGAAATAGTGGCTAAGTTTGTGGAGTGTTTCTCGATGGTTTAGCTTCGGTTTGGAGGGTGTTCTTGGCAGTTTATGGTAGAACATTTGGTCGATGATCCAAGCCAAGTAGAAGGAGGTTCTGGCAGGTTCTCTTGCTCTCTAAGGACGGCGATTTGCATAGCATGGGGGCTGTTCCTGAGCCTAAAAATCCCTACCATTCTCGGTCAGTGAAGACAGGGAAGTTGCATTCGGTTTTGATGATTTTTCAGCTTTTACATTAATTGATGTTTTCTGTCATTCATGGTTTCTATGGTTTCTGTTAAGCATTATATATATATATGTGTTTAGTTTGTATTAGGAGTTGAAGACTATATGATTATGTCAGTTTAATGAGATTGTATATGACTGATTTTATTGTGACTAAAGGATCGTTAAACTGTAATTTTCCCAACAAAAAGGAATGGTTATAACATATGATTTTAACTTCATTGACACTTGCTCTTTGTCCTCTTAATTGTAGGTTACTATTGATTTTTCAAATTGTCACAAAACAACAAAGACTTTTAGCAATACTACTAGTATTTGTGCCTTCTACATAAAGACTCTGTCAACGTTTCTCTATTTTGATCCTACTTAACATTAACTTTCTTTTTTTGTAGTAATCAGTAAAATGATCATTCACTTGTTTTCTACAGACGTGTAATCGACTGTACCCACTTTGAATACTTCATTTGAAGAGCATCATTCTCTTCAAAATTGTTTGAATCACAAACCAAGCTAAAGATCATAGTATAAGTAATAAGATTGTAGCATCTTTTAGTAGTTTTTTGCTGCCAGAATCTCCATCACATCTTCTCCAGCATTTTGTTTCTACGTAGCAAATACACCAATTTTAAAACTTTTCATTCCAAGTTGCATAGCATTGAAATTCAAATAAAATATCAAACCTTTCAAACTTTTTCACTTAACCTTATGTTATATGTCCCTCCTCACATTTTAAATTAAATAATCGAATCTCCATGGACAAAGCAATTCTTACAAAGATTCAATGAAACAAGAAGCATAATGCATTATGAAAGTACCACGTTGACAAGGAAATTAAATAGAAGCATCCACTTTACCCAGCACTGAATATGATACGAGGTAGAAGATATATGAAGACCAGATCCTCACTAAAGACCAAGAGATGTAAGCTCTTGCCCCTACTTATCAACAATTTAACCACTCCGGTACATAAACCCTGCAAGGATCGACATAGAAAAGTACATTCTGGTATTAGAAAAAAGAATCACGACAACTAAAAATATGACACAAAACTTAAAGTTAGCCAATAATTAGAATACAGGTCCCAGTATCAGTACTTCAACAAACCACAAGACAAAAAAATAATGATGTAACATTTCAATTCTTCCCCATAAGTCAAGTTTTGAATAAATACTTAGAAAAAATGAAATGAGAGTAAAACTAACAATGATAAGGGTCGTGATTGATTCGATCATCCAACGATTCTCCTCTGACAGATGACCAATAATAATGCATCCCAGAGGAGGTCCACGAAAAGGTTCATTGACAAGAACGAAGCATGATCAGAAGTGGACAATAATTAGTTCGTTGTTTTGAATAGACAAACATTGGTGTATATTAGTAGACAATATAGGGGATATATAATCATCAAGATTGTGCAATTGGAATAGAATGAACAACAAAAAGAATCAGTTGCAGGCAATTTGAATTACCATAGTAGGATACATAATGCGAACAGGTTCTTCCAAGTAATGTATCAAACAACAAAATCTGAAAAAATCCTAAGAGTTCATCATGAAATTAGTAACTTACCAATAAACACTGAAAAAAGGCAGAACAGCAAAGATACAAAATGCAATGATCATACATTTGCTCCAGCTTGAATCAGTCTTCCCATCCAGAAAATGTTGCCATGCATAGCAGCTAACATCGACGAAATCTGATCCCATTACTTGACACGCCGAAAATGTATTCGACTTTGATTACCGCAAGTGTATGGATCGTTCAAGTAATAAAATGGGTTTTTAAGTCCAAGTATCATTCCCACACAGATTGAGTTAGTTTAAGTTTTATCTATCTCGACCTTAACCGAAACTACAGAAATTAAATGAGATGATTAAACTATGGAATTGTCTAAAGTAGACTACGGATGCAAATTAAATGAAAATGAACAACTAAATGTAAATTACGATGTGAATGCAAATGTTTGAAGAAATCTATGAATGAAAAGCGTACTAGGATCTCGAATCGCCAAGTAAGTTCACTTTTAACATTTATTTCACAATTTGATAGCACGATGAATAGATTGAAGAGTCAATGTTCCTAAAATATTCAACAATCTCTCTCGAATAGAGTTAAACCTATTCTCGTACACCATTTGACTATATTTCTATGACAAATGACAATATACAAGAATGCATAACGTTTTATGAACACTTA